>WNWK01047269.1:0-13996 GCA_009830355.1 Cherax destructor | reverse complement strand
CAGCAATTGCCCTAATCCGAACTCCCCCACAATCCTCCCTTAAATTCCATGAAACATACAAATAGTCTACCACACCTACTACCTACTCCCCATATGGTTTGCTAAACCTTTTAGAATACTTACAACAGTGGAAAAATAGACAAAGGAAAATTTAAACCGAAAAACCACCACGACGATTGTTATTACTGTATAGTGAAGGTGAAAGGTTTCAATTGATAAAAAAAAGTCGGAAAATATCCTGATTTGGAGTCAGCAAGGAGACCTTGCCACAGTGAAGACGTTACCATACCAGTGTTTACAAACCCCCCATTTCCATTGTCAGATGTTGAAGAAACTCAGTGTTTAGGATGTGACACAGGTGATAACAGTGGAAGTGAAGTGATGTAAGCATTTTAGCATCACATCAGCTCTTCCAGGAAGAACAAAAATGTCTAATACGTGTCCTAAGTCTGACATATGCAGTAATTAGTGGCATCTGCTTTATCTTAATAATTTAGTTGTTATTATATATAATAACGTGCTAGTATGTATATGATTTTTCACGATCTTAAGAATATTTTCAATGCGATTTGAAGTTAGCCCCGCCTGATCAATATATTTTTGACATCTTTTATATTTTTCGATGGGATACAAATTGATCAAAAACTAGAGCCAGTCAGGCAAAGCAGATATATTCGGGATCAGCACCACAAATTTACCCTAAATCAAGTACTAACATTAACCAGAAAATAAGTGTTAACCAGGAAAAGATAGTTTTGGTGTTCTTTACTAGTTGATTAAGATTTTAAGTCAATGAAGCGGGCAACCGCTTCATTTCCCCTTTTCTACAGATTTACTAATCAGTTGGAATATGAATGAGAAGCGACTGAAAACCCTGGCGTATCGCCACCCCCGTCAACTTACTAATTATGGCTGGGTCTCCACAACTGTACAAAGAATAATAACGAGAACATTAAAATCAACGGAGGAGAAATCTACATAAAAATACATTTTGGGAGAGGGCCCGGGGGGTGCCTTGGGGCACCTCGAGCCATGCTCCGGTCAAACCAACATAGGAAACATGGAAAGATATTAAAACCCTTCCACAGAGATATGCCCCACCCTGAAGATCAAAACGTCCCAAATTAACAATATCCTCGAGAGTATTTTAATAGCCTGGCTAACAGCATTATGCTTCGCCTCTTGACTGCCCACGCACGACAGTCTCAGGGGATTACATAATCAACTATTGTCCCCCCTATCCAAAGACCACATTCGGGAGAGAATGAGTCAAAGATAGGGCTTCACCGAGATATTCTCATATGCCAATGGAAACCCCCGACCTTAAGAGATGTATTTTATCTTGGTCCACCCAGCTAGACTATGTAGGGAAATTGATTAGGTGATAACACAGGTAATGCTATTTTCCTGATACACTTAAGGATGGTAAGAGAACCGACCATGTATATTTGCGCTCCTTCCATGGGGAGAGCTGAAACTTGTCCATGGAAACCTGAGTATACAATATTTAAGGCTTCTTTCCCTTCCAAGTAACAATGTCAATTTAGGCAGGTGCATTTAAAGGGTTTAACACCTTTCATCAACCCTACCAGCTCGGACCAGTTAAAGAACGCAAGGGGTACCGCATCATGTGCATTTGTGTTCTTGTACGTAACAGAGCGAAACCTGTCGGCGGAGATGTCAGGATTCTGATAGGTTTCACGATGGAAACACTTCCTCTTCACCTGTCAACTCTCGTTTTCGCAACCGTCCGCATACAAATTTGACAATATCGTCGTCATTTTTAACACGATCTTCATGTTTCAAGTTCCTTTACGGACACACTTGAAAGATGTGGCCTACTGAAGTCCATTAATCTTGAGAAATGTACAGCATATGCGGGGAGAAGTGGTTATATACTGCAGTAAGGTGAGATGAATAGGAGTCACCAGTTGAAACATCCACTAGTGTAAGTAGGTCGTGTCTGTGTTAAGGTGTTGAATTCCCTGTAATCAAGATCCCAAGATATTACAGTGTCTGACAGATGTTATGTAAATGGTTTAGAAAACTGACGAGTTGAAGAATGAGACACTTGTCCAACACTTGCGCATCTTCAGTGTGGACGCGTTTCTCCAGTCAGTGGAATCTTCAGTCCGAAACAGAGAAGAACGGTGGAAGATGAAGAGTTTGTGGTAATCAGGTCCTCAACCTGTAGCCAATGTGTCCATTCCTCTCTGTTTTGCCCGAAGAAGCCGTTTGCCCCGAAATATTTTTTAAATGAAGATTCCCAAATATTACACAAGTGTCTCATTCTTCAACATTTCGATTATTTGCGCCATTTACATGTTATGCGGCCCACTGTTTCAGTTGGGGCGGGAAAATGCAGAGCCCGAAGCACCAGGGTTTCTGTGCCCTAGATGGATTCCCAAGACATTTTTTGGAACCGTTATAGTATGGACATAATCTCGCCAAATGGCGAAACCCTTTCAGATGACATCCAACGATGAAAGGATGTAACATCACATGATGCCATGAGATCATTTCCATCATAAATGCTACGAAAAATTCTTTTGCTATGCGAGGAACCCTTCACTTCATTAATTACTTTGGAATTAACGATCTCTGCAAGTACGGCGCACAGCATATCTTTTCCTAATTAGGGTCCTCTGGCTGCCGCCCTCAGCACCATTCGAAAGGAGGTAAGACAAGCCGGGTTTAGGGATTGTGGAGACGAAATCGGGAAAACCCTTAACCCACTGTCCTCAACTTTGACATGATGGAACGAAACTATGCAATCAATCGGTAGCTGAAGCTATTTGCGAAAACTCGGGAGCATGTGCCTGTGGGAGAATTGGACCTGCCTCGATGGGTCAGTAAGCCTGCTGCAATGTTCCTTTTTTTTTATGTTCTTAAAAGATCTCATACATACGCATGAGGACGAGACGGTGGATTAGTTTCAGTAACAGGTAATGTCAGAAGAAATTAATCCTCTGTTGTGGCATGAAGGAAAAAGGGGCGTCTGTAATGTAGTAGTGCCTTCCTCAAACGAAGCAATAGGATATTTCCCATCACCGGGTCCGCCACGAACCTATCACCGGGTCCGCCACGTAACCTATCACTGGGTCCGCCACGTAACTCATCACCGGGTCCGCCAGGGAACCTATCACCGGGACCGCCACGTAACCTCTCATCGGGTCCGCCACGTAACCCATCACCGGGTCCGCCACGTAACCTATCACCGGGTCCGCCAGTAACCTATCACCGGGACCGCCACGTAACCTCTCTCGGGTCCGCCACGTAACCTATCACCGGGTCCGCCACGTAACCTATCAACGGGTCCGCCACGTAACCTCTCATCGGGTCCGCCACGTAACCTATCACCGGGTCCGCCACGTAACCTATCAACGGGTCCGCCACGTAACCTCTCATCGGGTCCGCCACGTAACCTCTCATCGGGTCCGCCACGTACCCCAAAGTATTTGAGACTTCAGTTTGATTACTTGTCATGATGGGAACATAATTAAACATGAAATTGTTTATCACTTCTGACATACCATTTGTTTCTGTGCCCATCAGCCTCAGTGCTGACTGATCTGCACTTTACAAGGTTTACCTCATGACTGTCACTGGCCAGGGTGGTTTACACGACGCGTTGTCACAACAGGAAAATGATCAGCAGCAAGTGGTGGCACTCACACTATAAACAATGCATGTATGCACAGTCTCTGTATGTATTCACAGATTCGTTATGTATATACAATCACTGCATGCATGCACACTTAATTTATGTATACATATTTGTTGAATGTATACTGTTACTGCGGTAAATATGAAGGTATACTCTACGTTTCCCCCAATTTCTATGAAAGTGCATACGTCAACAGGTACTACTGAAATCTCTACTACAGAACAGGTTGGTCAGGATTCCTGCTACTCCTTACGATCAACTGCATAGGTTACTGCTCACTAAAGATACTCAACTTGAGCGATATGAAAGAAGATGCGTTTTATAGAAATGAGGAGAGTCAATATGAGAATCTTTAACAAGATTTCCCAAGCTTGGCATGGCTACGTCCTTGATGATATTTATACGAATTAAATTTTAAGAAGCAGTAATTCGGGTGTTTGCGTTTTTATAATCATCAAAGTCAGTTTGAATTTTTTTGACCCACTTTCTGTAAGCAAATAATTTGTAAAATTAAGTAGCTGAAGGTGATAAATCCTCCCTCTCTTTTAAAAACCTCTGTTTACCAACTGTCTTCGCAATAATTACTTGTTAATTATCTACTTGCTACTGAGAATTAGGATCATCAAATTTTCACATATGGTGATATTAGCCAATTAAAACCTCAAATCAGTAATGACTTTCACCAGAGAAGAGAATCTGATGCGAGCGTTGGTGTGAGTATTTTTTCAATAGCTTTTTCCGCATCTGTATCCATGGGGATGGTCACATATTCTTCTTAATTAAACCATATGGGATCATGAAGTTTTGCGTCGGGACCAACATTTTCCACTCATGATCCAACTGCATTATTAAAACTGAATAGTCCCTTGGGGTTTTTCTTCTATCATTATTTCGAGTTTTCCCGTCAAGGTCAATAAAGTACAGGAGAGAGACTTTGATCACCTTCATTGCTTCATCCATTTTTTCTTATTTCTTTCTTCGTATCCTAGTTTACGCTTTCTATTATATCCGTCTGATATATTGCAATAATGGTGAAGTTTGGGTAACAATTATAGAAAAATGTTAGTAATAAGTATTATTATTTTTAATAATAATTTTAGTAACGTTATTAATATTGTTAAAGTTTAAAATATTTTTCACCCAAGATTCTACTACAATGTTCCAGTGGGTTAGAGCGTAGTGAATTTTTGTTCGTCATGTGGCGGACTAAAAACACGGGTTCGATCCTCCGGTTAGCCAGTGTTATTGATATTTTGTCGTGCCGAATAGGAAAAATTGGTCAATTACCAAGAACTCATTTAAAATTAAGTCCTTTCTAAAATTTCTCTTATACGTTTAAAAATATTTTTTTCCATTTATGTTAAAATAAAATTAATGATTTTGTACAAAATAACTTTAGAAAACTTAAAAAGCACAATTTAATTTAGCTTAATTCAACTAAATATGCTTTAGATAAGTTTACACTAATTTAATAAAAAAATACAATGAAATATTTGTTTCGCTAAGTTCAAAATGATTTTTACAAAATTATTACATATAAATTTTTTCGCTTCCCTTATTCGGCTAGAAGTGCGTTGCTATTTAAGCCAAAATCGCAAGTTATACCTATTCGGCACGACGTATGTATATAAGAACATAAGAACATAAGAAAGGAGGAACACTGCAGCAGGCCTGTTGGCCCATACTAGGCAGGTCCTTCACAATCCGTCCCACTAACATAAGAACATAAGAACATAAGAAAGGAGGAACACTGCAGCAGGCCTGTTGGCCCATTCTATGCAGGTCCTTCACATTCCATCCCACCAACAGAATATTTGTTCAACCTAATTTTCAATGCTACCCAAAAAATAAGCTTTGATAATTTTATTTACTCATGTGCAATTCCCACTCAAATCCAACCCCTTTCACTCATGAATTTATCCAACCTAAATTTAAAACTACCCAAGGTCCTTGCTTCAATAACCCTACTAGGCAGACTGTTCCATTCATCAACTACCCTATTTCCAAACCAATACTTTCCTATATCCTTTCTAAATCTAAACTTATCTAACTTGAATCCATTATTGCGGGTTCTCTCTTGGAGAGATACCCTCAAGACCTTATTTATATCCCCTTTGTTAATACCCATTTTCCACTTGTATACCTCGATCATGTCTCCCTCATTCTACGTCTTACAAGTGAATGTAATTTAAGGGTCTTCAATCTTTCTTCGTAAGGAAGATTTCTAATGCTATGTATTAATTTAGTCATTCTACGCTGAATGTTTTCTAACGAATTTATGTCCATTCTGTAATATGGAGACCAGAACTGAGCTGCGTAATCTAGGTGAGGCCTTACTAATGATGTATAAAGCTGTAATATAACGTCTGGACTTCTGTTGCTAACACTTCTTGATATAAATCCCAGTAATCTATTTGCCTTATTACGTACGCTTAGGCATTGCTGTCTTGGTTTAAGGTTGCTGCTTACCATCACCCCCAAGTCCTTCTCGCAATCTGTATGGCTAAGTTCTACGTTATTTAACTTATAAGTGCTTGGGTTATGGACACTCCCGAGCTTTAGAACTTTGCATTTATCTACATTGAACTGCATCTGCCATTTTTCTGACCAGGAATTGAGTTTGTCTAAATCCTCCTGTAGTTCACTGACATCTACGTCTGAATCGATTATCCTACCTATCTTCGTGTCATCAGCGAATTTGCTCATATCACTAGAAATTCCCTCGTCAAGGTCATTTTATATATTATAAACAACAACGGGCCCAAAACCGATCCCTGAGGAACGCCACTTGTTACAGATCCCCACTCCGATTTAACCCCATTTATGCACACCCTCTGCTTCCTATTGGTGAGCCATGACTCGATCCATGACAACACTTTTCCCCCAATGCCATGAGCAGCCACTTTCTTTAACAGTCTCTGATGTGGTACTCTATCAAAAGCCTTACTAAAATCCAAATAAACGATATCGAATTCTTTATCATTATCAACTGCCTCAAAAGCCCCACTGAAAAAAGTTAACAAATTAGTTAGGCAGGAACGGCCCCTGGTGAATCCATGCTGAGTATCATTAATCAAATTATGCCTATCGAGATGGCTTCTTATGTTATCAGCTATAATCGACTCTAGTAATTTGCCTACAATTGATGTTAGACTTATTGGGCGGTAATTTGATGGTAACGACTTGTCCCCTGCTTTAAAAATAGGAATTACATTAGCCATCTTCCACGTATCCGGCACTACACCTGTTTGAAGAGATAGGTTAAAAATGTTAGTTAAGGGTTCACAGAGTTCTATTTTGCATTCCTTAAGAACCCTTGAAAAAGCTCATCAGGGCCTGGCGATTTATTTTGCTTCAAACGGTCTATCTGTTTGATAACCTTTTCGCTAGTGACTGTGATACTACATAATTTATCTTCTTCAGGCCCACTAAAATACCTAATTCTTGGGATATTATTAATGTCTTCCTGAGTGAAAACCGAGAGAAAATAATTATTAAAAATAGAGCACATTTCATTCTCTTTTTCAGTAAGATACCCATAATTATTTTTAAGGGGACCTATCTTATCTCTAACTTTTGTTCTATACACCTGAAAACTTTTGGGTTAGTTTTCGAATCCCTAGCAACTTTAATTTCGTAGTCCCGTTTAGCTTTTCTTATCCCTTTTAACGTCCTCTTAATGTCAATATACTGACTCATAAGATGACCCTCACCTCTTTTGATACGCCTATAAACTCCTTTCTTCTGCCCTAAAAGATATTTGAGCCTATTATTCATCCATTTTGGGTCATTTCTATTCGATCTAATTTCTTTATATGGGATAAATGTTATTTGGGCAGCATGTATAGTGTTCAGAAAACTGTCATATTGATAGCTATCTTCATTACCCCAGTCCACAGATGATAAGTGTTCTCTAAGTCCATTGTAATCTGCTAAGCGAAAATCTGGGACCGTTACTGAGTTATTCGTACTATGAAACTTCCATTCAATGCCAAAGGTAATTGATTTGTGGTCGCTTGCGCCGAGTTCCTCTGTAATTTCTAAATTATTAACAAGGGTTTCCTTGTTTGCCAGAACTAAGTCAAGCAGGTTATTTCCCTTGTAGGTTCTGTCACAAACTGCTTCAAAAAACAATCTTGAACTACATCTAAGAAGTCGTTAGATTCTAAATTCCCAGTCAAAAATTCCAATCAATTTGACTAAAGTTGAAGTCACCCAGAATAACTACGTTATCGTGCATTGTGGCCTTAACAATT
The DNA here is from genome assembly GCA_009830355.1 of Cherax destructor. Lineage (NCBI taxonomy): Eukaryota > Metazoa > Arthropoda > Malacostraca > Decapoda > Parastacidae > Cherax > Cherax destructor. Next base: position 6,073 of record WNWK01047269.1, on the reverse strand, counting down.
TCCTCCCATAGTAGTCTCCTTGGTCCCTATCTAAGTTTGGGGGACGGTATATCACACCTAAAATCAATTTTTCATGCCCTCTGAAAATTCTATCCAGACAGACTCTGTATGTGTTATTTCAGACTTTATCCCCTTTTTTTATGCAACAGTTCAAGCGATCTCGGACATACAGTGCCACTCCACCCCCCTTCCCGAAACTTCTGTCTACTTGGAACAATTTAAAACCCTGTATATGACATTCAGCAGGCATGTCCCTATTTTTCGTATTGAACCACGTCTCAGTTATGGCAAATACATCAATGTTACCTGCACTTGCAAATAATCTCAAATCGTCCATCTTATTCCTAGCACTACGACTATTTGTATAATACACTTTTAAAGACCCTCCTTTCTCTTTACCCTTCCTGCTCCATTCTGTTTTACCACTATACCTATTTCTGTCCTTGTTATTGTTAAGATTTTTTATATCAAAGCCTAGATCTATATTTCGACATTCATTATTTTCCATTTCTAAACCCATACCTCTAACTAATCCTAGTTTAAAGTCCTAACAACACCCTCAACTGAGCTAGCAAGAAAATCCACACCTGCCCTGGATAAGTGAACCCCATCCCTGGCATACATGTCATTTCGGCCATAGAAGTGGTCCCAGTTGCAAATGAATGGTACTGCATTATCCTTACAGTGTTTGTCCAGCCAGCAATTGACACCAATTGCCCTGGACAGCCATTCATCTCCAACTCCTCTCCTTGGCAAAATACCACATATGACAGGGTTCCCACCCTTCTTCCTAATTATGTCTATTGCTGACCTATACCTGCTAGTCAGGTCCTCACTCCTACGTCTGCCAACATCGTTGCCTCCAGCACTGAGACAGATAATAGGATTGCTCCCATTACCTCTCATGATGTCGTCCAGACGGCTAACAATATCCTCCATCCCAGCTCCAGGAAAGCAAACCCTCTGTCTCCTACTTCTCTCTTTCAAGCAGAAGGCCCTATCCATATACCTAATTTGACTATCCCCAACAAGAACAATGTTCTTACCTTCCTTGGTGTCGTTCGTGATGTTCCCTGTAGTCGACTCACATTCATCGGGTAACACGGAGAATCGGTTCGATGTTTCCACAACAGGTTTCTGGTTCTTCGTTAATTCTACCTCTCCATCCATCCTCTTGATCTTTAACTTTGTCCCATGCATTCCGGCCACTGTCCAGGTTCCTTTCTTGGCTTGAGGATTCTCAACAGGAGGATTACTACGAATCCTCTTGTTTTCCTCAGTCAGTCGCTGTATCTCAAGCTTAGCTACCCTCAGTTCTTCCTTCAGCTGCTGGTAGAGTAGCTCAAGAGAGGACATCTTGTTCAGATTCACAGAGAGCACACAAGACACGTCTTCACTGAGTTAAGTCAGGTATGTATAGCGTATGTATAGTGGTTAGGGAAATCACAGTCAGACTGACCAGTGAGCTAAACATCTGGTTCCTGGATGATGGCACACTAGCAGGTACAAAGGAGTCCCTTCTAGATGATCTTACACAGGTGATGACACGGGGACAGGAAATGGGTCTCATCCTGAATCCATCCAAATGTGAAATCCTCTCAGTCAATCAACAAGTGATAGATGCAGTGAGATCAAAACTACCAGGAGCAACAGTCATTGCCCCTACTAATAGTGTCTTGCTTGGAGCACCTCTGGGAAGCGATGCCATTGACACAATTCTCAGGAAGAAACTGGAAGAATTGAGAATGGAACAACGAATAGGCAATCTTCACACCCATGATGCCTTGTACCTTCTCACAAAATGGTTGAATCTGCCCAGGTTGACATATTTCCTAAGATGTGCTCCTTCATATAACCCTATACTGCAAGAATATGACAGTATCCTGAGGCAGATCTTTACTAAAGTACTTAACCTACTCTAGAAGATGGGCAGTGGACCAAGCTACACTCCCAGTCAGACTAGGAGGCATTGGTGTCCGCAAGTCATCTCAGATTGCGCTACCTGCTTTCCTGTCTTCATGCATTGCATCCAGAGGGCTTGTAGCAGCGATTCTCCCTGAACATCTTAGGGACAAGATTGGAATCCATGACCAAAAGTTCGTTGACGGAGCCAGGATCTGGGATAACCTAACGGGCTCTGAAACAAGGCCTGCTCCCCCCCAACAACTACAAACAGTCGCACTGGGATGGCCCAATAGTAGAGAATATAGCTTCAGCAATGCTTCAGAGTGTGTAATGGAAGGATAGAGCCTGCCTCCTGGCAGTGAGAGCTCATCATGCAGGGGACTTTCTGTTCGCTGTTCCCAACTCCAGCCTTGGAACACGCCTCTTCCCTTTGACTTGCCGCCCCTATTCTCGCCGAACACATGTGTATTTGTGGTAGTGAAGCAGCAGACCGATTCGGGTACCATGGTCTTGTGTGTCGTAAATCCGAGGGAAACATTGCAAGACATGAAGAGGTTAATAACACTATCAAGAGGAGCCTCACAACAGCCGGATGCCCAGCAGTAAGTGAACCACCCCAACTATGCAGATCTGATATCAGCCAAAAGCGTCCAGATGGTATCACCCTTCAAGCCTGAACAGATGGCAAGCAGGTGGTGTGGGACTACACATGTGCATCTACCTTGGCTGATACCAATCTCCATTACACCAGGGTGGAAGGAGGGGCAGCTGCCACTTTCAGGGAGAACGTGCCCATCATTACTCACGAAATCGTAATGACACGATTGCAAACAAACCATACCACGGGTCTGGTTCGAACCCGCGGTCACAGTCTCAAAACTCCAGACCGTCGCGTAAGCCACTGGGCCAGCTAGCTTCAATAAGATTTATTCAACTAGGTATATTTCTACACCATAGGAAGGTTAGCATAGGCCCCAACTGTGTCCTCAAAAGTTTTTACAGATGAATCTCCCGCTAGCATGGCCGTGACGAACTCTAGCTCACGTCCCCTTCAAAGCCGTCAACATGACTCACGAAATCGTAATGACACGATTGCAAACAAGCCGTACTATGGGTGGGGTTCGAACCCGCGGTCAGAGAGTCTCAAAACTCCAGACCGTCGCGTAAGCCACTGGGCCGTCTGTAATAACTTGCATATGTGGACACAGTGGTGCCTATGCTAACCTTCCTATGGTGTAGAAATATACAGAGGTGGATGAATCTTATTGAAGCTAGCTGGCCCAGTGGCTTACGCGACGGTCTGGAGTATTGAGACTCTGACCGCGGGTTCGAACTCCACCCGTGGTATGGTTTGCCCATCATTATATGTTTGTTCCCATAGGCTCGAGACCCTTGGCCATGGGAAAGAGTGCATCTAAGTTCCTCAAGGAGCTGGACAAAAGACTCAACAGGGTAACTAGGGACCCAAGGGCAGCTAGTTTTCTGTTCCAGCGACTCAGTGCTGCTGTTCAGAGGGGTAATGCATGTTGTATTTTGGGCAAGCACCCCGGCTCTGAGGAGCTGGACGAGATTTTCGCATTATAATCAGTGACAAACATGTAACAATATGTACTAGACATGTATCTCTCACACCTCGTGTACTGTATATGCCATCTCTATATCAACAATGTATCTCTTAAATATTTTGTATCATATTATGTAATAAAATATACCTATTGGTAATATATATATATATATATATATATATATATATATATATATATATATATATATATATATATATATATATATATATAATATATATATATATATATATATATATATATATATATATATATATATATATATATATATATATATATATAATATATATATATATATATATATATATATATATATATATATATATATATATATATATATATATATATATATATATATATATATATATATATATATATATATATGGATGGGGTCCACCTCTGGTACAAAGGCTTCAAGGAAGAATATTTTGATTTCTTCCTGAAGCCATTTGAATATTCCACTTTCCCTACCACCCCCATCTTTTTTTTTTTTTTACCAGTAGGTATATTTTATTACATAATATGGTACAAAATTTTTTTAGAGATACATTGTTGATATAAAGATGGCATATACAGTACACGAGGTGTGAGAGATACATGTCTAGTACATATTGTTACATGTTTGTCACTGATTATAATGCGAAAATCTCATCCAGCTCCTCAGAGCTGGGGCACGTGCCCAGAATACAGCATGCATTACCCCTCTGAACAGCAGCGCTGAGTCGCTGGAACAGAAAACTAGCTGTCCTGGGATCCCTAGTTACCTTGTTGAGTCTTTTGCCCAGCTCCTTAAGGAACTTAGATGCACTCTTTCCCCATGAGCCAAGGGTCTCTGAGCCTATGGGAACAAACATATAATGATGGGCAAGTTCTCCATATTTTCTCGACTTCTGTGACTCCCTGAAGGTGGCAGCTGCCCCTCCTTCCTCCCTGGTGTATTGGAGATAGGTATCAGCCAAGGTAGATGCACATGTGTAGTCCCACACCACCTCCTTGCCGTCTGTCCAGGCTTTAAGGGTGATACCATCTGGACGCTTTTTGCTGCCATCAGATCTGCATAGTTGGGGTGGCTCCTTACTGCTGGGCATCCAGCTGTTGTGAAGCTCCTCTTGATAATGTTATTAACCTCTTCGTGTCTTGTAATCTTTCCCTCAGATTTACGACACACAAGACCATGGTACCCGAATCGGTATGCTGCTTCATTGCCACAAATACACCTGTGTTCGGCGAGAATAGGTGCGGCAAGTCAAAGGGCAACACCAATGCGGATGGTCTGTGGGTCGAGGCATGTGCCAAGGCTGGAGTTGGGAACAGCCAAAAGAAAGTCTCCTGCATGAGGAGCTCACTGCAAGGAGGCGGGCTCTATCCTTCCCTGACACACTCTGAAGCATTGCTGAGGCTATATTCTCTACTATTGGGCCATCACAGAGCGACTGTTTGTAGTTGTTGGGGGAGCAGGCCTGGTTTCAGAGCCTGTTAGATTATCCCAGATCCTGGCTCCATCAACGAACTTTTGGTCATGGATTCCAATCGTGTCCCTAAGATGTTCAGGAGAATTGCTGCTACAAGCCCTTGGATGCAATGCACGAAGACAGGAAAGCAGGTAGAGCAATCTGAGATAACTTGCGGACACCAATGCCTCCTAGTCTGACTGGGAGTGTAGCTTGGTCCCACTGCCCATCTTCTAGAGTAAGGTTAAGTACTTAAGTAAAGATCTGCCTCAGGATACTGTCCTAAGCTGTCTGGGAATTAGCGTGGGGTGTTACCGAGCACATTGCTAGCTGCAGTGTTTTAGAATCTCAGGTTAAAGTGCTGAAGAAGGAGGTTCTACCTCTTCAGGAGGAAAATAGGAGGCTGAAGCTTCACCTAGGAGGGTTTGGGTGTGAGTGTGAGATGGTTGGTGCTGATGAGGAGGAAATGGTTACCAACAGTGAGAGTGGCAGTCGCCTAGATGGGTTTGGGAGTGAGGGTGAGATGGTTGGTGCTGGTAAGGAGGAAATGGTTACCAACAGTGAGAGTGGCAGCCGGTTTAAGTTGCAAGTAGTTCACAATTCAGGAAGAAGGAAGATAAGGAAGATTATTAAAGAAGATGTGAAGGTAGGAAATCGATTCTCTGTTCTCCAGGACGAGTGTACTTCAGTGGTTAGTGAGGTTAAAGGTACCTCTGACTTCCCTGCTAATCAAGGTAAGAATATTCTGATTGTGGGAGACTCTCAGGTAAGATATATGGATCGTGCTTTTTGTAACAGAGATAGGAAGGTCAGACAGAGGGTGTGCCTCCCAGGAGCTGGTGTTGGTGACATAGTCAGCAGGTTGGATAATATTGTGTCAGGTAATGGGAACAAGCCCATTATCTGTCTTAGTGCTGGTGTTAAATGACATTGGGAAGGGCAGAAGACAGGAGCTACTAGATAAGTACAGGTCAGCCATAGAAGTAGTTAGGTCTAAGAGAGGGATCCCAATCATATGTAGCATTTTGCCTAGAAAGAGAGTGGGCAATGAATGGATGTCTAGGGCAATTGGTATAAATTGCTGGCTAGACAGCTACTGCAAGGAACTTGCAATTCCATTCATTGATAACTGGG
>WNWK01047268.1:0-13996 GCA_009830355.1 Cherax destructor | reverse complement strand
TTTTTTCTATTTTAATTTTTAAATTTTTTTGGGGGAAAATAAGAAAATTTTTTAAAAAAATTTTTTTTAAAAATTTTATTGGGATTTTTAAAAAATGTTTAAAAAATTTAAAAATCCCTTAAAAAACAAAAATTTTTTGCAAAAAATTTAACGTTTAAAGGGCATTTTAATTTTAAAAATTCTTTTTTAAAAATCCCTTAAAATCTTTAAAAAAAATTTTTTATAAAATTTTTATTTTTCCCCAAAAATTTCAGAAATTTAAAAAAGTGTGAAAAATTTTATTTTATAAATTTGAGTTTTAAAAAAAGAAAAAGGGTTAAAAAGTCTTTTGGGCAAAATCTTTTTTTAGCAAATTTTTGATTTTTAATTTTAAAAAAAATTTTCTATAAAATTAAAATTTTTTATAAAAAAAAGAAAATTTTTTTTGTTTTTTCTTTTTGGGAACCTTTTTATTTATATTTTAATTTCCTTTAAAAAAATATTTTTTAAAAAATTTCCATGAAAACCCTTTAAAAGAAAATAAATAAAATTTTGCTTTTTTTTAAAAATTTTTTTAAATTTTTTTAAAATTTTTTAATTTAAAAATTTAAAAAATCAATTTTTTTATGAAAATATTTTGAAAAAACATAAACCCTTTAAAAAAGTCGAAAAAGGGCTAAAAGGGTTTTTTAAAAGCATTTTTCGATTTTTTTAAGCTTTTTTTTTTTGGGAAAAAAAAAATTTTTCTAAAATATTGTTTTTTTAAATTTTTAAATTTTTTTTAAAAATTGAAATTTTAATAAAATACAAAATGTTTTTTTTAAAACTTTTTTTAGGATTTTTTTTTTTTAAAAATATGAAACAAAAAATCAAAAAAAGGGTTTTAAAATCCAAAAAATTCAAAAAATTTAACGTTTTTGGCATTTTTTAAAATTTTTTTATTAAAATTTAATTTTCAATTTTAAAAAATTTTCCCATTAAAAATTTATAAAAATCAAAATTTTTTTTTTTGGAATTATTTCATTTTTTTTCCCAAAAATACAGAAAATTTAAAAAAACTCAAAAGGGCTAAAATCAATTTTATTCATTTTTAAAATTTTTAAATTTAAATTTATTTTTAAAAAACCCATTTTAAAAAAATAAATTTTTTTAAAATTTTAAATTTTTTTCCTACAAAAAAATTAAAAATTTGGGGAAAAAAAAAAGCATTTTTGTTTTCCCTTTAAAGGGGAAGGGTTTTTCTAAAATTTTTTTTACAAAAAAATTTAGTTTTCACAAAATAAAAAATTTCCTTTTAAATTTGAAATTTTAGGGGAAAAAAAAGTTTTTGTTTTTTTTGGAAGTTATTAATTTTTTTAAAAAAATTTTTTAAAAAAAATCCCAAATTAAAAATCAAAAAAAATAAAATTTTTTATAAAATATTTTTTAATTTTTTTCAAAAAAACCCAAAAAATTAAAAACTTTTTTAAAAAACTTTCAAAAAAATGTGCTAAAATCGTATTTTATTGCATATTTCGACTTTTTTAGAGCGGTTTAAAGTGTTTTCTGTAAAAACTCATTTTCACCCAAAATCTTAGATTTTCACACTTTTAAATAGAATTTCTACTGCAATTGAAATTTAGGGGGAAAAAGTAAGAAAAATTTTATGATTTTTTTTTGGGAAGTTTCTCATAGGTATATTTTATCAAAAAAATAGTTTTTCAAAAAACCTTAAAAATCCTTAAATCGTAAAAAAATGCAATAAAATAAGTTTTATAGCATTTTAAATATAAATTTTTAAATTTTTTTAAAAAATCCCATTAAAAATCTATAAAAATCAAATTTTTAAAAAATATTTCATATTTTCAAAAAATACATAAAAAATTTTAAAAAGTTCAAAAAAATTGCTAAAATCGTATTTTATTGCATATTTCGACGTTTTAAACGGTTTGAGTGTTTTTCTTAAAACTCTTTTTTTAGCAAAAAATACTTAGATTTTCCCACTTTTAAATAGAATTTCTACTGAATTTGGGGAAATTTATGGGAAAAGTAAGAAAAATTTTTATATTTTTTTTTAAGGTTTTTATTTTTTATCAAAAAAAATATTTTTCAAAAAAATTGAAAATCTCCTTAATAAAAAAAATGCAAAAAAAAAACCTTTTAAAACTTTTTTAATATTTTTTAAATTATTTACATTTTTTTTTAAAAAATTTCCATTAAAAATCTAAAAAAATCAAAAATTTTTATAAAATATTTCATATTATTTTGAAAAATACATAAAAATTTTAAAAAAACTAGAAAATTTGCTAAAATCGTTTTTTTATTGATATTTCAAACTTTTTTAGAGCGGTTTGAGGCTTTTCTCAAAACTCATTTTTTAGCTAAAATCCCTTAGATTTTCACATTTTTTTAAATAAATTTCAAATGCAATTGAAATTTAGGGGAAAAGTAAGCAAAATTTTATGATTTTTTTTTTGGGAAAACTTATCATATGTATTTTTTTAAAAAAAAAATTTTTTTCCCAAAAATCCTTGAAAATGTTTAAATCGAAAAAATCCAAAAAAATTTAAGGGTTTTATAGCATTTTAATATTTTTTAAATTTATTTACATTTTTTTAAAAAATCCTTAAAAAATCTATAAAAATCAATATTTTTATAGAATATTTCATATTATTTTCAAAAAATACATGAAACTTTTAAAAGCTCAGAAAAATGTGTTAAAATCGTATTTTATTGAAATTTTTCCGACTTTTTAGAGCGGTTTGAGGTTTTTGGCAAAATTTATTTTTTTTCTAAAATATTTAGTTTTTTTCCCCTTTAAAAATAAATTTTCCCTACTGAATTGAAATTTATGGGAAAAGTAAGAAAAATTTTATGATTTTTTTTTTGGGGAAGCTTACCGGTATATTTTATCTAAAAAAATTTTTTCAAAAACCCTTTTGAAAATGCCAAATCGTCAAAAAATGCAATAAAATAATTTTATAAAACTTTTTTTTTAATTTTTAAAAAAATTTATTTACATTTTTTTAAAAAAATCCCATTAAAAATCTATAAAAATCAAAAATTTTTATAGAATATTTCATTTATTTCGAAAAATACATGAAACTTTTAAAAACTCAAAAAAATGTGCTAAAATCGTATTTTATTGCATATTTCACGTTTTAGAGCGGTTTGAGTGCTTTTCGGGCAAAACTCTTTTTTTAGCTAAAATCCCTTAGATTTTCACACTTTTAAATAAATTTTTACTGAATTGAAATTTAGGGGGAAAAGTAAGCAAAATTTTATGATTTTTTTTTTAAGAAGCTTATTCAATGATTTTTTATTTAAAAAAATTTTTTCAAAAATCCTTGAAAATTTTAAACGTCAAAAAATCAATAAAATAATTTTTATAGCTTTTTTTAATTTTTAATTATTTTATTTTTAAAAAACCCTTTTTTAAAAAATTATAAAAATCAAAAATTTTTATAGAATATTTCATATTATTTTCAAAAAATACATGAAACATTAAAACTCAAAAAAATTGCTAAAATCGTATTTTATTGCATATTTCGACGTTTTAGAGCGGTTTGGGGTGCTTTTCGGGCAAAACTCTTTTTTTAGCTAAAATACTTAGTTTTTCACATTTTTAAATAGAATTTCTACTGAATTGAAATTTATGGGAAAAGAAAAGCAAAATTTTATGATTTTTTTTTTTAAGAAGCTTATTCACCGGTATATTTTATCAAAAAAAATATTTTTCAGAAAATCCTTAAAAATCCTTAAATCGTCAAAAAATGCACAAAAAAACCCGTTTTATAGCATTTTAAATTTATAAATTATTTACATTTTTTAAAAAATCCCATTAAAAATCTAAAAAAAATCAAAAATTTTTAAAAAATATTTCATATTATTTTCAAAAAAATACATAAAAACTTTAAAAAAACTCAGATAATTTTAAAATCGTTTTTTTATTGCATATTTGACTTTTTAGAGCGGTTTGAGTGTTTTTCTGGCAAAACTCATTTTTTAGCTAAAATACTTAGATTTTCCACTTTTAAATAAATTTTTTGAATTGAAATTTATGGGAAAAAAGAAAGTTTTATGATTTTTTTTTGGAAAACTTACTCATATGTATATTTTATCTAAAAAAAATAGTTTTTCACAAAATCCTTAAAAATCCCTTTAAAATCGTAAAAAAAATGCAAAAAAAATCATTTTTATAGCTTTTTTTAATATTTATTAATTATTTACATTTTTTTAAAAAATCCCATTAAAATTTTAAAATCAATTTTTATAGAAAAATTTCATTTATTTTCAAAAAATACATGAAACATTAAAAGCTCAGAAAAATGTGCTAAAATCTTTATTTTATTGCATATTTCGACTTTTTAGGGGGTTTTTGAGGTTTTTTCTGGCAAAACTAAATTTTTTAGCTAAAATACTTGTTTTTTTCCCACTTTTAAATAGAATTTCTACTGCAATTGAAATTTAGGGGAAAAATAAAGCAAAATTTTATGATTTTTTTTTTAAGAAGTTTAAATTTCACCGAATTTTATCTAAAAAAATAGTTTATCAGAAAATCCTTGAAAATCCTTAAATCGCCCAAAAAATGCAAAAAAATAACGTTTTATAGCTTTTTTTAATATTTAAAAATTTTTTACATATTTTTAAAAACCCCTTTAAAAAATCTATAAAAATCAATATTTTTATAGAATATTTCATATTATTTTCAAAAAAATACATGAACTTTAAAAAAACCCCAGATAATGTGCTTAAAATGTATTTTATTGCATATTTGACGTTTTAGAGCGGTTTGAGGTTTTCTGGCAAAACTCATTTTTTAGCTAAAATACTTAGATTTTCACACTTTTAAATAGAATTTCTACTGCAATTGAAATTTAGGGGAAAAATAAGAAAAATTTTTAATGTTTTTTTTGGGAAGCTTACTCATAGGTATATTTTATCAAAAAAAATTTTTTTCACAAAATCCTTAAAAAATGCCTTAAATCGTCAAAATATGCAAAAAAATCAAGTTTTATAGCTTTTTTTAATATTTTTTAAATTTATTTAAAATTTTTTTAAAAAACCTTTTAAAAATCTATAAAATCAATTTTTTTATAAAATATTTCATTTTTTTTCGAAAATAATGAAACATTAAAAAGCTCAGAAAAGGGTTTTTAAAAATCGTTTTTTATTGCATATTTCGACTTTTTAGAGCGGTTTGAGTGCTTTTTTTAAAAAAAACTCTTTTTTTAGCTAAAATACTTAGATTTTCACATTTTTTAAAAAAGAATTTCTCCCGAATTAAAATTTTTGGGGAAAAGTAAGCAAAATTTTATGATTTTTTTTGGGGTTTTTAAAGGTATATTTTATCTAAAAAAATTTTTTCAGAAAATCCTTAAAATGTTTTAAATCGCCAAAAAATGCAATAAAAAAACGTTTTATAGCTTTTTTTAATATTTTTTAAATTATTTACATTTTTAAAAAAAACCCCTTTTAAAAAAATCTAAAAAAACTTTTTATAAAATATTTCATATTATTTTCGAAAAATACATAAAAATTTTAAAAAATTCGGGAAAAATTTGCAAAATCGTATTTTATTGCATATTTCGACGTTTTAGAGCGGTTTGAGTGTTTTTCTCAAAACTCTTTTTTAGCTAAAATACTTAGATTTTCACACTTTTAAATAGAATTTCTACTGAAAGGGAAATTTTAAAGGGAAAAAAACAAAATTTTATGATTTTTTTTTGGGAAGCTTATTCCCCGGTATATTTTATCAAAAAAATAGTTTTTCAAAAAAATCCTTAAAAATGCCTTAAATCGTAAAAAAATGCAAAAAAAATAATTTTTTTATAGCTTTTTTAATATTTTTTAAATTATTTACATTTTTTAAAAAATCCCTTTAAAAAATCTATAAAAATAAATATTTTTATAGAATTTTTTTCATATTATTTTCGAAAATACATGAAACTTTTAAAAATTTAAAAAATGTCCCAAAATCTTTTTTATTGCATATTTCGACGTTTTGGGAGCGGTTTGAGTGTTTTTCGGGAAAAACTCTTTTTTTAGCTAAAAAAATTTAGATTTTCCACTTTTAAATAGAATTTCTACTGCAATTGAAATTTATGGGAAAAGTAAGCAAAATTTTATGATTTTTTTTTTAGGAAGCTTACTCATATGTATATTTTATTTAAAAAAATAGTTTTTCACAAAATCCTTGAAAATTTTTAAAATCAAAAATGCAATAAAACAAGTTTTATAGCTTTTTTTAATTTTTTTAAATTTTATTTACATTTTTTTAAAAATCCCATTAAAAATCTATAAAAATCAATATTTTTATAGAATATTTCATTTATTTTCAAAATACATGAAACTTTTTAAAAAGCTCGGGAAAAGGCAAAATCGATTTTATTGCATATTTCACTTTTTAGAGCGGTTTAGTGCTTTTCTGGCAAAACTCATTTTTTAGCTAAAATCCCTTAGATTTTCACATTTTTAAATAAAATTTTTAATGAATTAAAATTTTATGGGAAAAGTAAGCAAAATTTTATGATTTTTTTTTGGGAAGCTTATTTTAAAAAAAAATAGTTTTTCAAAAATCCTTGAAAATCCCTTTTAATTTTGTCAAAATGCAATAAAATAAGTTTTATAGCATTTTTTAATATTTTTTAATTTTATTTACATTTTTTTAAAAAATCCCTTTAAAAAAATCTATAAAATCAATATTTTTTAGAATATTTCATATTATTTTCAAAAAATACATAAAACTTTAAAAAAACTCAAAAAAATGTGCAAAAAATCGATTTTATTGCATTTTTCCCGACGTTTTAGAGCGGTTTGAGTGTTTTTCTGGCAAAACTCATTTTTAGCAAAAATATTTTTAGATTTTCCCCTTTTAAATAAAATTTTTCCCCGAAATTGAAATTTAGGGGAAAAAATAAGAAAAATTTTTAAATTTTTTTTTTGGGAAGCCACCGGTATATTTTATCAAAAAAAATAGTTTTTCAAAAAATCCTTAAAAATGCCTTAAATCGTAAAAATTTGCAATAAAATAAGTTTTAAAAAGTTTTTTAATATTTTTTAAATTATTTACAATTTTTAAAAACCCCAATTAAAAATCTATAAAATCAATATTTTTATAAAATTTTTCCCCATATTATTTTCGAAAAATAATGAAACATTAAAAAGCTCAGAAAAATGTGCTAAAATCGATTTTATTGCATATTTCGACGTTTTAGAGGGTTTGAGGTTTTTTGGGAAAAACTCATTTTTCAGCTAAAATACTTAGATTTTCACACTTTTAAATAGAATTTCTACTGCAATTGAAATTTATGGGAAAAGTAAGCAAAATTTTATATTTTCGGAAGCTTTATAGGTATATTTTATCTAAAAAAATAGTTTTTCAAAAAATCAAAAATGCCTTGAAATCGTCAAAAAATGCAAAAAAAATATCGTTATATAGCTTTTTTGAATATCTATTAATTATTTAATTTTTTTAAAAAATCCTATTAAAAATCTAAAAAAATTTCAATATTTTATAAAATATTTCATATTATTTTCGAAAAATACATGAAATTTTAAAAAAGTTCAAAAAAATTTGCTAAAATCGTATTTTTGCATATTTCGACGTTTTGGGCGGTTTGAGTGTTTTTTAACAAAACTCTTTTTTTAGCTAAAATACTTAGATTTTCACACTTTTAAATAGAATTTCACTGCAAGGGAAAATTTTAGGGGAAAATAAGAAAAATTTTATGATTTTTTTTTTGGGAAGCTTACCACAGGTATATTTTTATCAAAAAAATATTTTTTCAAAAAAATCCTTGAAAATCCCTTTTAAAATTGTAAAAAAATGCAATAAAATAATTTTTAAAGCATTTTTTAATTTTTAAATTATTTACATTTTTTTAAAAAAATCCCTTTAAAAAATCTATAAAAATAAATTTTTTTATAGAATATTTCATATTATTTTCGAAAAATACATAAAACATTTAAAAGCTCAAAAAAATGTGCTAAAATCGTATTTTATTGCATATTTATTTTTTGGGTTTGGGTTTGAGGCTTTTCTGTAAAAACTCATTTTTCAGCTAAAATACTTAGATTTTCACACTTTTAAATAAAATTTTCCCTACTGCATTAAAATTTTAGGGGAAAAGTAAGCAAAATTTTATTTTTTTTTTAGGAAGCTTTTCCCTTTTGTATATTTTATTAAAAAAATATTTTTTCACAAAATCCTTGAAAATCCCTTTAATCGATAAAAAATGCAATAAAATCAAGTTTTATAGCTTTTTTTAATATTTATTAATTATTTCATATTTTTAAAAAATCCCTTTAAAAAATCTATAAAAATCAATATTTTTATAGAATATTTCATATTATTTTCGAAAAATACATGAAACTTTTAAAAAGCTCAGAAAAGGGCCAAAACGTATTTTATTGCATATTTCGATTTTGAGCGGTTTGGTGCTTTTCTGGAAAAACCATTTTTTAGCTAAAATACCTGGGATTTTCACACTTTTAAATAGAATTTCTACTGCAATTGAAATTTAGGGGAAAAGTAAGCAAAATTTTATGATTTTCTTTAGGAAGCTTATCTTAAAAAAAAAATAGTTTTTCAAAAAACCCCTTTGAAAATGTTTTAATCGTCAAAAAATGCAATAAAATCAAGTTTTATAGCTTTTTTTAATATTTATTAATTATTTACATTTTTTTTTAAAAACCCCATTAAAATCTATAAAATCAATTTTTTTTAGAATATTTCATATTATTTTCAAAAAATACATGAAACATTAAAAAGTCAAAAAAATTGCTAAAATCGTTTTTTACATATTTCGACGTTTTGGGCAGTTTGAGTGTTTTTTTAAAAAAACTCATTTTTTAGCAAAATATTTTTAGATTTTCACACTTTTAAATAGAATTTCTACTGCAATTGAAATTTATGGGAAAAGTAAGCAAAATTTTATGATTTTCTTTAAAGAAGTTTATTAAAGGATTTTTTTATCTAAAAATAGTTTTTCAGAAAATCCTTGAAAATGCCTTAAATCGTCAAAAAATGCAATACAATAACGTTTTATAGCATTTTTTAATATTTATAAATTATTTACATATTAAAAAAAAATCCCTTTAAAAAATCTAAAAAAAATCAATATTTTTATAGAATATTTCATATTATTTTCGAAAAAATGAAACTTTAAAAAAGTTTTAGAAAAAAATTTTAAAATCGCATTTTATTGCATTTTCGACGTTTTAGAGTGGTTTGAGTGTTTTTTGGAAAACTCATTTTTCAGCTAAAATACTTAGATTTTCACACTTTTAAATAGAATTTCTACTGCAATTGAAATTTATGGGAAAAGTAAGAAAAATTTTATCATTTTCTTTTCGGAAGTTTTCTGGGTATATTTTATCAAAAAAAATAGTTTTTCAAAAAAACTGAAAAATGCCTTGAATCCAAAAATGCAATAAAATATCGTTATATAGCATTTTTGAATATCTATTAATTATTTACATTTTTAAAAAAAAACTTATTAAAAATTTTAAAAAAATCAATTTTTTTTAAAATATTTCATATTATTTTCGAAAATACATGAAATATTAAAAAGTTCAAAAAAATTTGCTAAAATCGTTTTTTTTATTGCATATTTGGGACGTTTTAGAGCGGTTTGAGTGCTTTTCTAACAAAACTCTTTTTTGGAAAATACTTAGATTTTCACACTTTTAAATAGAATTTCTACTGCAATGGAAATTTAGGGGAAAATAAGAAAAATTTTTATGATTTTTTTTTAGGAAGCTTACTCACAGGTATATTTTATCAAAAAAAATAGTTTTTCAGAAAATCCTTAAAAATGTTTTTAAATAAAAAAATGCAAAAAAATCAAGTTTTATAGCTTTTTTTAATATTTTTTAAATTTATTTACATTTTTTTAAAAAATCCCAAAAATCTAAAAAAATAAATTTTTTTATAGAATATTTCATATTATTTTCAAAAAATACATGAAACTTTTAAAAAGCTCAAAAAAAGGGCTAAAATCGTATTTTATTGCATATTTCGACTTTTTTGACTTTGAGTGTTTTTTCTGTCAAAACTCATTTTTCAGCAAAAATACTTAGATTTTCACACTTTTAAATAGAATTTCTACTGCAATTGAAATTTAGGGGAAAAAGAAGAAAAATTTTATAATTTTTTTTAGAAGCTTACTCATATGTATATTTTTTTAAAAAAAAAAAAATAGTTTTTCAAAAAAACCTTAAAAATGCCTTAAATCGATGAAAAATGCAAAAAAATTCAAAGTTTTATAGCTTTTTTTAAAATTTTTATTAATTATTTACATTTTTTTAAAAAAATCCCATTAAAAATCTATAAAAATCAATATTTTTATAGAATTTTTTATATTTTTTTCAAAAAATACATGAAACTTTTAAAAAAGCTCAGAAAATTTTAAAATCGTTTTTTTATTGCATATTTCACGTTTTAGAGCGGTTTGAGTGCTTTTCTGGAAAAAACTCATTTTTTAGCTAAAATACCTAGATTTTCACATTTTTAAATAGAATTTCAAATAATTGAAATTTATGGGAAAAGTAAGCAAAATTTTATGATTTTTTTTTTGGGAAGTTTTATTTCTTATGTATATTTTATCAAAAAAAAATAGTTTTTCACAAAATCCTTGAAAATCCCTTTTAAAATCGTAAAAAAATGCAAAAAAATCAAGTTTTATAGCATTTTTTAATATTTATTAATTATTTACATTTTTTTAAAAAAAATCCCATTAAAAATCTATAAAATCAATATTTTTATAAAATATTTCATATTATTTTCGAAAAATACATGAAAATTAAAAGTCAGAAAATTTGCAAAATGATTTTTGCATATTTCGACGTTTTAGACGGTTTGAGTGCTTTTTTTCAAAACTCATTTTTAGCTAAAATACTTAGATTTTCACACTTTTAAATAGAATTTTTTGAAATTTGAAATTTATGGGAAAATAACAAAATTTTATGATTTTCTTTTGGGAATTACTCAAGGTATATTTTATTAAAAAAATATTTTTTCAAAAACCCTTAAAAATGCCTTAAATCGTAAAATGCAAAAAAATAAGTTTTATACTTTTTTTAATATTTATTAATTATTTACATATTTTTAAAAAACCCCTTTAAAAATCTATAAAAATAATTTTTTTTTAGAATATTTCATATTATTTTCAAAAAATACATGAAACTTTAAAAAAGCTCAAAAAAAATGTGTAAAATCGATTTTATTGCATATTTCGACGTTTTAGAGCAGTTTGAGGCTTTTCTAGCAAAACTCTTTTTTTAGCAAAATACTTAGATTTTCACACTTTTAAATAAATTTTCCCTGCAATTGAAATTTATGGGAAAAGTAAGCAAAATTTTATGATTTTTTTTAAAGAAGCTTATTCCCCGGATATTTTATCAAAAAAAATATTTTTTCAAAAAACCCCTTGAAAATCCCAAACGTCAAAAATGCAATACAATAAGTTTTATAGCTTTTTTAATTTTTATAAATTATTTACATATTAATAAAAATCCCTTTAAAAAATCTATAAAAATCAATATTTTTATAGAATATTTCATATTATTTTCGAAAAATCATGAAACATTAAAAAGCTCAAAAAAATGTGCTAAAATCGCATTTTATTGCATTTTTCGCGTTTTTAGAGGGTTTGAGGTTTTTTTGAAAAACTCATTTTCAGCTAAAATTTAGATTTTCACTTTTAAATAGAATTTCACTGCAATTGAAATTTAGGGGAAAAGTAAGCAAAATTTTATCATTTTTTTTTCGGAATCTTACTTATAGGTATATTTTACCCAAAAAAAATATTTTTTCAGAAAATCCTTGAAAATTTAAATGTCAAAAATGCAATAAAATCAAGTTTTAAAGCATTTTTTAATATTTATTAATTATTTCATTTTTTTAAAAAATCCCATTAAAAATCTATAAAAATCAATTTTTTTATAAAATATTTCATATTATTTTCAAAAAATACATAAAAATTTTAAAAAAGTTCAGAAAAATTTGCTAAAATGGTATTTTATTGCATATTTTCGACGTTTTAGAGCGGTTTGAGTGCTTTTCAAACCAAAACTCATTTTTTAGCTAAAATACTTAGATTTTCACACTTTTAAATAGAATTTCTACTGAAATTTGGAAATTTAGGGGAAAAATAAAAAATTTTATGATTTTCTTTTAAAGCTTATTCCCCGGTATTTTTTTCTAAAAAAATAGTTTTTCAGAAAACTTTAAAATCCCTTTTAAAATTTTGTAAAAAAAATGCAATAAAATAAGTTTTATAGCTTTTTTTAATATTTTTTAAATTATTTACATTTTTTTAAAAAAACCCCTTTTAAAAAATCTATAAAAATAAATATTTTTTTTGAATATTTCATATTATTTTCGAAAAATACATGAAACATTTAAAGCTCAAAAAAATGTCAAAAAATCGTTTTTTTATTGCATATTTCGACTTTTTAAACCCCGGTTTGAGTGCTTTTCTGTAAAAAACTCATTTTTCAGCAAAAATACTTAGTTTTTCACACTTTTAAATAGAATTTCTACTGAATTGAAATTTAGGGGAAAAAAAAGCAAAATTTTATGATTTTTTTTTGGGAAAGCTTACTCATATGTATATTTTTTTAAAAAAAATATTTTTTCACAAAACCCTTGAAAATGCCTTAAATCGATAAAAAATGCAATAAAATAAAGTTTTATAGCTTTTTTTTAATATTTATTAATTATTTACATTTTTTTAAAAAACCCCTTTTAAAAAAATCTATAAAAATCAATATTTTTATAGAATATTTCATATTATTTTCGAAAAATACAGGGAAACTTTAAAAGCTCAAAAAAATGTGCTAAAATCGTATTTTTTGCATATTTCGACTTTTTAGAGCGGTTTAGTGCTTTTCTGGAAAAACTCATTTTTTAAGCTAAAATCCCTTAGATTTTCACACTTTTAAATAGAATTTCTACTGCAATTAAAAATTTAGGGGAAAAAAGTAAGCAAAATTTTATGATTTTTTTTAAAGGAAGCTTATTAGGTATATTTTATCTAAAAATAGTTTTTCAAAAACCTTGAAAATCCCTTTTAAAATCGTAAAAAAATGCAAAAAAATAAGTTTTAAACTTTTTTTTAATATTTTTTAAATTTTTTAAATATTTTTAAAAAACCCCTTTAAAAAATCTAAAAAAATCAATATTTTTTTGGAAATATTTCATATTATTTTCAAAAAATACATAAAACTTTTAAAAAACTCAAAAAAATTGTGCTAAAATCGTATTTTATTGCATATTTCGACTTTTTAACAGTTTGAGTGCTTTTCTGGCAAAACTCTTTTTTTAAAAAAATACTTAGATTTTCACATTTTTTAAATAGAATTTTTTGAAATTTGGGGTTTATGGGAAAAGTAAGAAAAATTTTTATGATTTTTTTTTGGGAAGCTTATTCCCGGTATATTTTATCTAAAAAAATTTTTTTCAAAAACCCTTGAAAATGCCTTAAATCGTAAAAAAATTGCAATAAAATAATTTTTTATAGCTTTTTTTAAATTTTAAAAAATTTATTTACATATTTTAAAAAAATCCCTTTAAAAAATCTAAAAAAATCAATATTTTTATAGAATATTTCATATTATTTTCGAAAATACATGAAACTTTAAAAAAAGCTCAAAAAATTGTGCTAAAATCGTTTTTTAATTGCATATTTCGACTTTTTAAAAGGGGTTTGAGTGTTTTTTGGGGAAAACTCATTTTTTAGCTAAAATTTAGATTTTCACACTTTTAAATAAATTTCTACTGAATTGAAATTTATGGGAAAAGTAAGCAAAATTTTATATTTTTTTTTGGAAGCTTTTAAAGGTATATTTTTTCAAAAAATATTTTTTCGAAAAATATATAAAATTTTTAAAAAAAACCAAAAAAATGTGCTAAAATCGTTTTTTTATTGCATATTTCGACTTTTTTAAAGGTTTGAGTGTTTTTTTTAAAACTTTTTTTAAAAAAAATTTTTAGATTTTCACACTTTTAAATAGAATTTCTACTGCAATTGAA
>WNWK01047267.1:0-13997 GCA_009830355.1 Cherax destructor | reverse complement strand
AAATACTAAAGTAACCCAGTCTGAACATCAATTTAAGACTTCTCAAAAACCACATACTCACCCTAAATTAAAAACTCAATATGTACTCAATACTTAACTTTACCAAATAATATACAGTGGACCCCTGCTGTTTGGAGTCATCAGAGTACATAATATTCAGCGTTAGTAACTTTTTTTCGTAAAAACATTGGTTCGGAGATCGTAAATCCGCTCGGTGATCATAATTCGTCCCGGACACGTACACGGGGCCCTAGCTGCCCGACACTCCATTCAGAGTCAGTGTGCCATTGTTTACCAGCGAGTGACGGTCACCCAAGTGTTCATACGATAAATTTCGTCATTATTCCATTGTTTTTAGTGCTTGCAACTGCTAAATAAGCAACCATGGGCCCAAAGAAAGCTCCTAGTGCCAGGGGAGAATGTGTCTTCTTAAGTGATTTAGTGATTCTATGATATGTTATGATACTAAAGCAGCAGGAGTTGATAAAGGTTATAGTGTCAGCCAGCGATAAAGTGTAGCATTAACAGTGTAGCAAGTAAGTTAAGCGATTAAGCGATAGAAAAATGACGACACAAAACTTAAGGACTATCTTGTCCTGTCCCCAAACACACACCCCTGTCGCCGGCACAATTCCAAACATTCACCAGAAACAGAACTCTTTGGAACACTTTTTTGAGCTACAGGGGTCCAGTGACTCTCAAGCTGGTCCTAGTGGCATTAAAAAACATATTAGGGAAGTAACCCAGGAAAAGGACTTGGTACCTGAAGTCTTTATGGATGGGGATTTCCCTTTCAAACAATAGCAACTCTTCCATCCTCTCCCCTCCTCCCGTCTTCCTCAGATCAACAACTCTTCAATAAAGGTAAGTGTCATGTTATTATTGTTTTATTCTTCATGTCTCATTGTCTTCTGTGTAATTTAATGTACAGTGGACCCTCGGTTTTCACCGAAAATTCTTTACAGAATGCTGCTCAAGTACCATTACGGAACGAATTTACTTCCTTAAGAAATAATGTCACGTAGGTTAGTCTTATTTCAGACCCCCAAAAATACACTTTCAAAAGCACTTACGAAAATACACTTACATAAATGTTCGAGTTTGGAGATGACCGAAAACCGAGGGACCACTGTATATTTAATGTACAAAAATATTTTTTTTTTACTTTTGGGTGTCTGAAACGGATTAATTGAATTTTCATTATTTCTTATGGGGAAAATAGATTTGGAGTTAGTAATATTCGGTGTTAGTAACTCCCTCTGGAACGGATTAATTACGAAAACCGGGGATCCACTGTATGTCATTACGTATGACTAGTGGTGGTGTTGGTGTTGGTGTTGTTGTTGTTGGGTTATCAGGGCTACTGGCAGCATAAGCCGTATAGAGGTGGTGGTGGCGGCGGTGTTGTCAGTTGCCCTATATACCTCCAATAACATTGGAGGAGTTAAGTTTCGTGTCGTCCTTTTTATATCGCTTAATCTCTTAACTTACTTTCTACACTGTTAATGCTACACTTTATCGCTGGCTGGCGCTTTAGCCTTTATCGACTCCTGCTGCTTTAGTATCATAAATATCGTTTAGCATTATTCATTGTTCTTAAGTCTTGTTTTAGAATCACACTAATATATAAACATTTGTTTAATTAACTAACTCAGGTGCTAACTCCGGTGCTATAGTTTTAGATTCTTTTTAGCTGTAAATTGACTACCTTAGCTCATTTATTCATTTTTGTAAACATATCCAATGTACTAACTCATGTGCCAAGAACTCCTTTTGTATTGTCCTATTCTTAAGTCTACTTACATTGTTCTATTTTTAAGTTTAATTACAGAATCACACTAAATCTTATGATTCCAAACATTGATCCTGATATCAACCTCTTATTAAATGACTTACATGAACCTAACAACAACTGTCATTACTACACAGCAGAACAGGCTAAAACACTACTGAAAGCCAACAATAACATAACTATCTTTAACTACAATGTCAGATCTTTAAGCAAACATTTTGATGACCTCACTGCATTATTAAACTCACTACAGGCCAGTATGTCCATCATTGCTCTCACTGAAACCTGGCTAAAGCCTCATACTACAGATATCTATGCCATTCCTGGTTACACAGTCATACACAATTGTAGGCCAGACCAACAAGGGGGTGGCACAGCTATGTTATACTCAGACCAGCTTGAATGTATCAACAATACATGCACAAGAGATGAACATGGAGAATATATAATAGCTAAGTTTAAATCCAAATACAGTGGTACCTCGACTTACGATATTTTTTCATTCCAGAATGCTGTTCAAGTGTCATTACCAAACGAATTTATCTCCTTAAGAAATGTTGTAAAATAGACTAGTCCTTTTAGACCCCCAAAATTACACTTACAAAAGCATTTAAAAAAATAAACTTACATACAAGGGTGAGTTTGGGGACCATCGTAAGTCGAGGTACCACTGTACCTACAAAAACCTCTCACAGTTATAAACATCTATAGATTACCACAGTCAAATATTCAGCAATTTAGTGAAAAATTAGGAAGTATGATTACTGATGCACACATGAACAAAGACCACTTAATCCTATAATAATAATAATAATAATAATAATAATAATAATAATAATAATAATAATAATAATAATAATAATAATAATATTTTTATTTTGATGCAAGTTACAAGTATACATAGTTATTGGTAGTTACAATTATAAAACTGTAATGCAAGGAGAGCCACTGGCATGCCATGGCATTAGGGGCAGCTTATTCTAAAGACTTATTCACTAAGTACTTAATACTAGAGAAATTGATTGAGTTTATTCTAGTTATATATTATTTCAAATTTCAATATGATTATACATACTATTAAAAGACAATACAGTGGACCCTCGGTTAACGAATACCCCGGAAATCGTGCAATTATGTAAGTATAATTTTGTAAGATCTTGTGGAAGTGTATTTTTGGGGATCTGAAATAGACTAACCTACATGACATTATTTCTTAAGGACATAAATTCGTTCGGTAATGGTACTTGAGCAGGCTTCTGCAATGAATTTTTTTCGTTAACCGAGGGTCCACTGTACTAGAGAAATTGGTTGAGTTTATTCTAGTTGTATATTTTATTTCAAGTTACATTATGTTGATGCTATACTAGTAAAAAAACAATACTAGAGAAATTTATTGAGTTTCTTCTAGTTATATATTTTATTTCAAATTAACAAAATGATGATACTATACTATTTTAAATGACAATATGATGATATGAAATTGCAACAAGTGTTAAGGAGGATGACAATATAAAACTGAGATTATCTTAAGTAAAATAACATTGGGTTTGAAAGTTTGTTACAGTATGAGTATTTAGTATAGGGTGAGTAGGTGATTTTTGAGAAGAGTCTTGAATTGATTTTCCTACAAGGTTAACTTAATATTTACTGGTAACGAATTCCAGATTCTGGGGCCCTTTATGTGCATAGAATTTTTACATTGGTTAGTATGGACTCGGGGTATGTCAAATAGTGATCTGTGTCTTGTGTCATGGTCGTGGGACCTATTAAAGTTGTTGAGGAAAATTTTGAGCGGAGGGTTGATATTACCATGTAGAGTTTTATGTATGTAGAAGGCACATGAATAAGTATGAATATTTTTTACGGTGAGTAGTTTTAAAGTTTTGAATATAGGTGGAGTATGCTGTCTAGAGTGGGAATTTGTTATCATCATGACTGCAGCCTTTTGCTGGGTTATGAGTTTTCTAAGGTGATTTAATGTTGTTGAACGAAATGCACAGATTCCATAGGTGAGATAAGGGTAGATAAGAGAATGATATAGTGCAATGAGAGCTGGTTGTGGCACATAATAGCGTATCTTAGATAATATACCTACTGTCTTTGAGATTTTCTTGGAAATTTGTTGTATGTGTGTTTGGAATTTAAGACTACTGTCAAGGTGGATTCCTAGGAATTTTCCCTCTGTGAGTTTTGTGATGGGTGAACCATTGAGCGTTATGTTAAATGGAACATTAGTGGCTTTGTTTCCAAACTGAATGAAGTAGGTCTTGTCAGTATTGAGAGTAAGCTTATTTGTCTTCATCCATGTTGATATTTTCTGTAATTCGGCATTAACAGTGTTGGCTAGTATGACTGGATTTGGGTGAGAGAAGACATATGTTGTGTCATCTGCAAATAATATGGGTTTGAGTAGTTGTGATGCATTCGGTAGGTCATTTATGTAAATGAGGAATAGGAGTGGCCCCAGGACACTTCCTTGAGGGACTCCGACTGTAATTTGTTGTGTGGAAGAGTTCTCTCCATTTGTGTACACGTACTGGCTAAGGTACGACTTTAGGTAGTTGAGTGGGTGCCCCCTAATACCATAGTGCGCTAATTTTGTGAGCAATAAATCATGGTCGACTGTATCAAATGCTTTGCGTAGGTCTAACCCCACACCTGGAAAAATAAACACATAAGCAGTATAATGTGATCCTTTATTGACAACGTTTCGCCCACGCAGTGGGCTTTATCGAGTCACAGACAGATCTACCTGGAAAATGAGTAACATGAATATATATAGGATATAGTCAGGTGGAGAATGCTGGGTCAGGTGGAGAAAGCTGCATGTGACAGTCTAAATAGTAGTGTGATAGTTAAAACCTTGTGTGATTTAAAGGAACTGCAGTGTTCCATTCTTGAGTTCTATGTGGGATAGCGTTGAAGAAGTTTCTTGGCAATAGGTTCAGCTATGTTGTAGAAGCCGTTGTTCTGGTTGAAGTTGTTGGATATACAGATAAGTGATGATTCCAGGATTCTTCAGTATTGAGTGTTGTCTTCTCTGGCAATGAGTCTTGCGTTTCTGTAGTTGATTAAATGGTTGTGTAAATTTCGGTGTTGAACACAGGCATTTCTTGAGTCGTCAGATCTGCCTGCGTACTGGTGTTCTGAAATGGAGGTCTCTGGATGTTTCGCCGACGTATAATTTGCTGCAGCCATTACAAGGGATTGTGTATACCCCTGCAGTGGATTGAAGCTTGTCCTGTCTGTTATTGGTAATGTCCTTGATGGTGGTGGATGTGGAAGTGGATACTCGGAATGAGGTATTAGAAAAAATGTTGGAAACGTGTTTGGAAATGGAGTTGGTGGGGAGGACTATGTATCTCTTCTCAGCAGTGTCTTCTCTGGGTGTGTTGAAGATGTTTAATGCCCGTCGTCTGCAGTCTCTAATGAAATGACGAGGATAGTGAAGCTTGGAAAAAACTTGTTCAATGAGGGTGCATTCTTCTTCAAGGAACTCACTGCTGCAGATTCTGAGTGCACGTAGGAAAAAGCCTATAATTACACCACGTTTAGTTTTGGTGTCGTGGTGAGAGTAGAAGTGGAGAAGATCGTGTTGATTGGTAGGTTTTCGATAGACTTTAAAACGAAGTTCATGGTCAGCTTTGCAGAGAAGAACATCAAGGAAAGGAAGAGTGTTGTCGACTTCTTCTTCTAGTGTAAACTGGATTGATGGCTCGACCTGGTTGAGCTTGTGTTGGAGAGCTTGAACGTTGAAGCGTCTGGGAGTTATGATGAGAATGTCGTCAACATAACGGAGCCAGGTGACAGAAGAAGGAATAATAGTGGAAAATCGCTCGGCTTTAAAATGTTCCATATATAGGTTCACAAAGACGGCACTAAGTGGCGATCCCATGGGTAGTCCAAAATTTGCTGAAAGAGTTGATTTTCGAAAGAGAAACATGTAAAGCCCACACATAGTTCAACTGGCTGGAAGAGGAAGATTAGACTGTCACATGCAGCTTTCTCCACCTGACCCAGCATTCTCCACCTGACCCAGCATTCTCCACCTGACTATATCCTATATATATTCATGTTACTCATTTTCCAGGTAGATCTGTCTATGACTCGATAAAGCCCACTGCGTGGGCGAAACGTTGTCAATAAAGGATCACATTATAGTACTGCTTATGTGTTTATTTTTCCATTGTGTCGGTATTTTATACCATTTATTTCCAACCCCACACCTCTTGCCAAGACCCTCGCATTCACTTCTCTTACAACCCCATCTATAAATACAGTGGTACCCCGGTTTACGATATTTTTTCTTTTCAGAATGCTGTTCAAGTGCCATTACCAAACGAATTTATCCCTATAAGGAATAATGTAAAATAGACTAGTCCTTTTAGACCCCCAAAAATACACTTACAAAAGCATTTAAAAAAATAAACTTACATAAAAGGGCGAGTTTGGGGACCATCGTAAACCGGGGTACCACTGTATATTGAACAACCACAGTGACATCACACATCCCTGTCTAAGGCCTACTTTTACCGGGAAATAATCTCCCTCTCTCCTACACACTCTAACCTGAGCCTCACTATCCTCATAAAAGCTCTTCACTGCTTTCAGTAACCTACCTCCTATTCCATACACCTGCAACATCTGCCACATTGCCCCCCTATCCACCCTATCATACACCTTTTCCAAATCCATAAATGCCACAAAAACCTCTTTACTCTTATCCAAATACTCATCACCTATATGTTTTACTGCAAACACTTGGTCTACACACCCCCTACCTTTCCTAAAGCCACCTTGTTCATCTGCTATTCTGCTCTCCGTCTTACTCTTAATTCTTTCAATAATAACTACCATACACTTTACCTGGTATACTCAACAGACTTATCCCTCTATAATTTTTGCACTCTCTTTTGTCCCCTTTGCCTTTATACAAAGGAACAATACACGCTCTCTGCCAGACCCTAGGTACCTTACCCTCTTCCATACATGTATTAAATAATAGCACCAACCATTCCAAAACTATATCTCCGCCTGCTTTTAACATTTCTACCTTTATCTTATCAATCCCAGCTGCCTTACCCCCTTTCATTCTACCCACTGCCTCACGAACTTCCCCCACACTCACAACTGGCTCTTCCGCACTCCTACAAGACGTTATTCCTCCTTGCCCTATACACGAAATCACAGCTTCCCTGTCTTCATCAACATTTAACAACTCCTCAAAATATTCCCTCCATCTCCCCGATACCTCTAACTCTCCATTTAATAACTCTCCTCTCCTATTTTTAACTGTCACATCCATTTGTTCCCTAGGTTTCCTCAACTTATTAATCTCACTCCAAAACTTTTTCTTATTTTCAACAAAATTTGTTGATAACATCTCACCCATTCTCTCATTTGCTCTCTTTTTACATTGCTTAACCACTCTCTTAACCTCTCTTTTTTTCTTCATATACTCTTCCCTCCTTGCATCACTTCTTCTTTGTTAAAACCTCTCATATGCTAACTTTTTCTCCCTTACTACTCTCTTTACATCATCATTCCACCAATCGCTCTTCTTCCCTCCCGCACCCACTTTCCTGTAACCACAAACTTCTGCTGAACACTCTAACACTACATT
Organism: Cherax destructor; assembly: GCA_009830355.1. NCBI lineage: Eukaryota > Metazoa > Arthropoda > Malacostraca > Decapoda > Parastacidae > Cherax > Cherax destructor. Next base: position 6,582 of record WNWK01047267.1, on the reverse strand, counting down.
ATTTAACCTACTCCATACATCTTCGACCCCATTGCCTACACTCTCACTAGCCCATCTATCCTCCAATAGTTGTTTGTATCTTACCCTAACTGCCTCCTCTTTTAGTTTATAAACCTTCACATCTCTCTTACTTACTGCTTCTATTTTCCTTGTATCCCATCTACCTTTTACTCCCACTTTAGCTACAACTAAAAAGTGATCTGATATATCTGTGGCCCCTCTATAAACATGTACATCCTGAAGTCTACTCAACAGTCTTTTATCTACCAATACATAGTCCAACAAACTACTGTCATTACGCCCTACATCATATCTTGTATACTTATTTATCCTCTTTTTCTTAAAATATGTATTACCTATAACTAAACCCCTTTCTATACAAAGTTCAATCAAAGGGCTCCCATTTTCATTTACACCTGGCACCCCAAACTTACCTACCACACCCTCTCTACATGTTTCTCCTACTTTAGCATTTAGGTCCCCTACCACAATTACTCTCTCACTTGGTTCAAAGGTTCCTATACATTCGCTTAACATCTTCCAAAATCTCTCTCTCTCCTCTACACCCCTCTCTTCTCCAGATGCATACACGCTTATTATAACCCACTTTTCGCATCCGACCCTTATTTTAATCCACATAATCCTTGAATTTACACATTTATATTCCCTCTTCTCCTTCCATAACTGGTCCTTCAACATTATTGCTACCCCTTCCTTAGCTCTAACTCTCTCAGATACTCCTGACTTAATCCCATTTATTTCTCCCCACTGAAACTCGCCTACCCCCTTCAGCTTTGTTTCGCTTAGGGCCAGGACATCCAACTTCTTTTCATTCATAACATCAGCAATCATCTCTTTCTTATCATCCGCACTACATCCACGCACATTCAAACATCCCAGTTTTATGAAGCTTTTCTTATTCGTTTTTTTAGTAAATGTGTACAGGAGAAGGGGTTACTAGCCCATTGCTTCCGGCATTTTAGTCGCCTTATACGACACGCATGGCTTACGGAGGAAGAATTCTTTTCCACTTCCCCATGGACAATAGAGGAAATAAAGAAGTGAAAGAGCTATTAAGAAAAAGAAGAAAAACATAGATGTGTGTATGTATATACAGTGGACCCTCGGTTAACGAAATTAATCCGGTCCAGGAGCTATTAGTTAATCTGAATCTTTCGTTATCTGAAACCTTATTTCCCATAAGAAATAATGTAAATACAATTAATTCGTTCCACAAAAAAATAATCACTCAAAAAAAAAAAACAATAACATTTACTTACCTTTATTGAAGAGTTGCAAGCATCTGGAAGGTAGAGTTGCTGACAGGGGCAGGGTGGTAATGGTTGGAAGGAAATCCCCTCCAAAAGGACTTCAGGTAACAAGTCCCTCTCTGGGGTTACTTCCTTCTTTTCTTTTAATGCATGAATGCTACACTCCCTGCATGCCTGCTACACTCCCTGCATGCCTGCTACACTCCCTGCAGGCCTGCTACACCCTGCATGCCTGCTACACTCCCTGCAGGCCTGCTACACTCCCTGCATGCCTGCTACACTCCCTGCATGCCTGCTACACTCCCTGCATGCCTGCTACACTCCCTGCATGAATGCTACACTCCCTGCATGAATGCTACACTCCCTGCATGAATGCTACACTCCCTGCATGAATGCTACACTCCCTGCATGAATGCTACACTCCCTGCATGAATGCTACACTCCCTGCATGAATGCTACACTCCCTGCATGAATGCTACACTCTCTGCATGAATGCTACACTCCCTGCATGAATGCTACACTCCCTCCATGAATGCTACACTCCATCCATGAATGCTACACTCCCTGCATGAATGCTACACTCTCTGCATGAATGCTACACTCCCTGCATGAATGCTACACTCCCTGCATGAATGCTACACTCCCTGCATGAATGCTACACTCTCTGCATGAATGCTACACTCTCTGCATGAATGCTACACTCCTTGCATGAATGCTACACTCCCTGCATGAATGCTACATTCCCTCCATGAATGCTACACTCCCTCCATGAATGCTACCACTGGGGTGCCACTAGGAAGCTTCTTTGGACCCATGGTGACTTATTTCACAGTGACAATCACTAAACCACCAAAAAAGACACCAAATATATTGTGAATCTTTGAAAGAGCGCGCTAGGTAATGTTCTCTCAATGGTAAACAACGCTTCACTGGTGTCCTGCGCTTGCGCGGAGCAGGCGGACACGTCTAATACCTTTCGGTAACCGAGGAATTTTTCGCTAACCGATTCCGAAAAAAGCTTACGTTTTCCGAAACTTTCGTTAACGGGACCTTTCGTTAACCGAGGGTCCACTGTATATGCATGTGTTTGCCTGTGGAGTGTAACCTACATGTAAGTAGAAGTACCTAGATATACCTGTTATCCAGCGTGTTTATGAGACAGAAAAAAGACACCAGCAATCCTACCATCATGTAAAACAGTTTCAGGTTTCTGTTTCACAGTCACCTGGCAGGACGGTAGTACCTCCCTGGGTGGTTGCTGTCTACCAACCTACTATTATTATTATTATTATTATTATTATTATTATCGTAGAATCACTGAAGAAGGCACATTTTCCCCTCTCTCTTCCTCCTCCACTTTGTGCTTTCCTATAATTTCTTTCTTTAATTCTATAGTGTTTCTCACCTTCTTTACCAAAGGCCTGACACTAGGAGCTTTCTTTGGGGCCATGGTGGCTTATTTAGCAGTTGCAAGCACAAAAAACACTGGATTACTGTACTGTATTGCGAAATGTTTCATTTGAATGCAGGGTGTGATGCTCACTCGCTGAGAAATAATAGCCGACTGGTGCTGAATGTGTTTGTGGCAGGCTTTGTGTGCACAGGGCCACTGGGACATGTTCCGTAACATCGCTAAAATCCAAGGGAAAATATATATAAATAAATATATATAAAGGCTATATTTTGACGAAAAAAGTTGGCGATAACCAAAATTCATGATAACCAAGACTCATGAAAACCAAGGGTCCACTGTATATTGAACAACCATGGCGACATCACACATCCCTGTCTAAGGCCTACTTTTACTGGGAAATAATCTCCCTCTCGCCTACATACTCTAACCTGAGCCTCACTATCCTCGTAAAAACTCTTCACAGCTTTCAATAATCCACCTTCTATTCCATACTTTTGCAACATCTGCCACATTGCCCCCCTATTCACCCTATCATATGCCTTTTCCAAATCCATAAATGCCACAAAAACCTCTTTACCCTTATCTAAATACTGTTCACCTATATGTTTCACTGTAAACACTTGGTCTACACACCCCCTACACTTCCTGAAGCCTTCCTGTTCATCTGCTATCCTGCTCTCCATCTTACTCTTAATTCTTTCAATAATAACTCTACCATACACTTTACCACGTATACTCAACAGACTTATTTCCCTTTAATTTTTACAATCTCTTTTGTCCCCTTTGCCTTTATACAAAGGAACTGTACATGCTTTCTGCCAATCCCTAGGTACCTTACCCTCTTCCATACATTTATTTAATAAAAGCACTAACCACTCCAAAACTATATCCTCACCTGCTCTTAACATTTCTATCTTTATCCCATGAATCCCAGCTGCTTTACTGCCTTTCATTCTACCCACTGCCTCACGCCCTTCCCTCAAACTCACAACTGGGTCTTCCTCACTCATACAAGATGTTATTCCTCCTTGCCCTATACACAAAATCACAGCTCCTCTATCTTCATCAACATTTAACAATTCCTCAAAATATTCCCTCCATCTTCTCGATACCTCTAACTCTCTGTTTAACCCTTTGACTGTTTTGGTCATACATATACATCTTACGAGCCACTGTTTAAGACGTACAGTAGAACCCCGAGTAACGGTCTGTCCGAATAACGTTTTTTTCGTGTAAAGTTTGCTTTTTACGGTCAATATTTTTCTGGTGTTGCGGTTTTTACTCGTGTAGCGGTCCGTACCAGACCTGTCCACCTGCCTGCGCTTGCGTGCCTCGCCGCGCAGGACGTCAGTCTAGCGTTGTTTACACTTGAGTGAACAATACCCAGCGCGCTCTTTCAAACATTCACAATACATTTGTTGTGTTTATTGGTGGTTTAGTGATTGTCACTGTGAAATAAGTCACCATGGGCGAGGGGCTTGGACTTCCAGCAAGCATGTGTGAGCGTGTTAGATAGGAGTGAATGGAGACGAATGGTTTTTGGGACCTGACGAGCTGTTGGAGTGTGAGCAGGGTAACATTTTGTGAAGGGATTCAGGGAAACCAGTTAATTGATTTAGTTGGACTTGAGTCCTGGAAATGGGAAGTACAATGCCTGCACTTTGAAGGAGGGGTCTGGGATAGTGACAGCTGGGAGGGACTATTCTCAGCGGTCGTATCTGAGCGCCTCTGCAAAGACAGTGATTATGTATGAGTTTGGTGAAAGTGTTGAATGATGATGAAAGTATTTTCTTTTTGGGGATTTTCTTTCTTTTTGGGTCACCCTGCCTCGGTGGGAGACGGCCGACTTGTTGAAAAAAAAAGGGGTCCAAAGAAGCTGCCTAGTGGCACCCCAGTGGTAGCATTCATGCAGGGAGTGTAGCATTCAAGCAGGGAGTGTAGCAGGCAAGCAGGGAATGTAGCAGGCATGCAGGGAGTGTAGCATTCATGCAGGGAGTGTAGCATTCATGCAGGGAGTGTAGCATTCATGCAGGGAGTGTAGCATTCATGCAGGGAGTATAGCATTCATGCAGGGAGTGTAGCATTCATGCAGGGAGTGTAGCATTCATGCAGGGAGTGTAGCATTCATGCAGGGAGTGTAGCAGGCATGCAGGGAGTGTAGCATTCATGCAGGAAGTGTAGGATTCATGCAGGGAGTGTAGCAGGCATGCAGGGAGTGTAGCAGGCATGCAGGGAGTGTAGCAGGAAGGCAAGGAGTGGGGATTTCCCTTCCAAACACTAACCCCTCCCCCTTTCCTCCTCACTATCTTCCAGATGCCAGCAACTCTCTTCAATAAAGGTAAGTAAATGTTATTTTAAATGTTTAATTATAAATTTAATACATATTACATATACTACTTTATATATACTATTTATAATTGTTTTGTGAATGTAAAATTAATTTTTTGTGAATATTTTTGGATGTCTGGAACGGATTAATTGTATTTACAATATTTCTTATGGGAAATAAGGTTTCGAGTTACAAATTTTTCATGTTGAGGTCTAGCTCCTGGAACGGATTAAGACCGTTAGTTGAGGGACCACTGTATATATACTTAAAAATTCTAGCGGCTTCAAATCAAGCGGTAGAAAGCTGGTAGGCCCACATATGAGAAAATGGGTCTGTGTGGTCAGTATGCGCTGTATAAAAAAATCCTGCAGCACGCAGTACATAATGAGAAAAAAAAACTCTGACTGTGTTTTTGGATTAAAACGCCGACTTTGAGGTGTATTTTCGTATAGAATTTTTGATTGTATTCTCTTTTTTGTGGTCTCATTTGATAGAATGGAAAACATGCTACAGAAATAGAGAGAATTTTGATTAGTTTCATGATGAAAACGACCTTGAAATTGAGCTCAAATTAGGGGAAATGTTCGATTTTTGCTAATGTTCAACAGTAAACAAATCATGCCACGCGTTCAATACACATCAACTGGTGAGTCTAATATTCTTTCACAAGTGCACTGATATTATTTATACCATTTTTACAATAATGCAATAGTCTGCATAACGGTAAATCTTCTATTTTTTGTGTGAATAAAAAATCAAAATAGAAAGCAAGAGTAATATAAGAGGGGTCTAAAGACGTGACTAATGAACAGATAACATCTTATTTTAGTGCCAGGAATGTCTGCAGTGTTTATTCTGGACCCTATTTTGAAATTTGAATATTGCATGAAATTGGCCAAATTGCCAATTTCTGACCACTTTATTGGGTAGTTGAAATCGGTAAATTGGTGGTTTCTTGTACTCAATCGATAGAACAAATGGAGTTCTAAAGAAATAGCTATGAGTTTGGTCAACTGTAACAATGGAATTGGCCGAAAATAGGGCTCAAAGTCGGCGAAATTGCCAATGCGTATATATCGCCGAGATCGCTAACTTCGCGAGAGCATAATTCCATAAGTTTTCCATCAAATTTGATACTTTTGGTGTCATTACCATCGGGAAAAGATTCTCTATCATTTCATTAGAAAAAGTAATTTTTTTTTTTAATTTTGCGACAACAGGAGACACCTCAGGATTAGGGGTTCCGACAGTCAAAGGGGTAAAGCTCTCCTCTCCTATTTTTAACTATCAAACCCTTTCGTTCCCTAGGCTTTCTCAACTTATTAATCTCACCCCTAAACTTTTTCTTATTTTCAACAAAATATTTTGATAACATCTCACCCACTCTCTCATTTGCTCTCTTTTTACATTGCTTTACCACTCTTTTAACCTCTCTTTTTCTCTCCATATACTCCTCCCTCCTTGCATCACTTCTACTTTGTAAAAACCTCTCATATTCTAACTTTTTCTCTCTTACTGCTCTCCTTACATCATCATTCCACCAATCGCTCCTTTCCTCCTGCACCCAC
>WNWK01047266.1:0-13997 GCA_009830355.1 Cherax destructor | reverse complement strand
GGTCTGAAAGATAGGTATTAGAAGTCGGTCGCAGAGTAAAAAACTTTGTCCATTGAGTAGTGTGAAAAAGAGTTTAAGGGGAGTGCGTGACGAGCTGGTCGTTTCTGAAATGAACGAGAAGAAAGCGTCGAAGCGTCATGTAAGGGTCATGGTCGTTTGTGCGCGGGACCGGGGGTGGTCCGACGTGTGACGGGAGGGCAATTCGAAAATTGCTGCACCGTTAAGGGAGAAGCTGGAATCAAGGTCAGAGAATAGCGAAGGTCAGACGTATCGAAAGGGCCAGTCGGATCCCCGGTACCTGAAGCAGGTGACGAACCGGCACCAGCAAGAGGTACAGGGGTATTAGGGTTGTCCGAAGAGTTGTCCATTAACGAGGTAGGGTCAGAACTAGGTGCGGTATCAAGGGGCCCGGGGGTAGGTTCACAGATTAGGGCATCCATGGTTAGGTTACTTCTTTCTTTTTGTTTTTAAGAAAAAAAAAAGAAAGAAAAGAAAATAAAAATAAAAAAGAAAAAAAAAAGGGGAACGTGGAGGAATAGCTCCTAGGAGGAATGAAAGGGGCGTAAATCCCCCTCCGCACCCAAGAGGACCTCAACACCGCAAGTAGTGCAGATGCTGCATGGAACCTGTGCCATACCCTACCCTTCATGCCAGTAAACCAGCAATCCAGGATAGTAACCTCACATCCACCGAGCCACCTCGGCGGACAAAAGAGAGGTCGGCCGGATATCCGCCACAGAGCATACCGCCTTCGGCCACCACCCCCGGAATCCGAAAGGTGGCCTCCAGAGATACACCCGTCGCCCGAAAGATACCCAAGGCCACCCCCCGGGAGACCGGAGAGGGATCGGGACATCGCAAGGCGATCCAGATTCCACGGCAAACTACACCACCGCCAAGAACCTCAACGGAATGGGATTGGACCATGGTACCCTTTCCCCTACCTAGGAACTAGAATGCCTGTGAAGGGAAGCTCCCAGGAGAAAAATGGGAAGGAAATAAGGGAGGGATGAGGAGGAGGAGGAGGAAAGGGAAAAGGGAGGATGGGGAAGATGGGAAAGGGAAGGGGGGATTGGGGGGTAATTAGGTTCGGTCTGAGGAAGAAGACCAAGAGGTCCAATTCCTCAGACCGATAGCCTCTTTACCACGACAAGGAGCCCCCCTTAAAGAGGCCCACCCTTGGATTTCATGGGAATAACACCAAAGATGCTGCCCCAGGTGACACCAACCCTAGCAATGCCACTGACATAGAATATTGCCCTCTTCATTTAAAAAAAAAATAAAAAAAATATTTGGAATGCTAACAGTGAAAACGTAGATCTACAGTTGGACAGTTTAAGGGTTAACCCCTAAACCCCTGTGCATCAACCTGCACATTTTTTGTTTTCAGGTCTTCAATCAATTGATTAAAACTAAGTGCTAAACCCACAAGGGCCTTCAGGTCTCTCATATGCAGACTCCACCATTACCACTAAGTCTTCAAGACTCCCTATGGACATTAAGGACTGTTGAAAGGGCTACCATATTCACATTCATGACTGGATAAATTGGTTATTTCCTCTTTAAAATTTAAAAAATTTATAGACAGAATTTTGAGACAAAATATTTATTTCTTTAAAAGCCATTTAGGAGAAATAAAATGTAAATTCCATGTTAGATACAGTGAGAGGGTATGCAATACCCTTCTTTTGTACATTTAACCACTGATAGTCATAAAATTTTCAATTAAAATCTGAATAGCAAGAATCAGAGAGCACTAGTCTTCAACTGTTAATTGTATCATTTAAGCCACGATGGTAAAAACACATTTTTGCATTTTACCAACTTGATATCACCAGTAAGTGAACCGTTGTAATAATGAAAGGTTTCTTTGATGTCGTTTTACCACCATATGTTGGCTCACAGCCATTTGTTTACATTTAGCCAGTAGTTGATTTAAACACACCATATAAATGCATGCTCAATGAACAAATAAAATAATTTTAAAGGGTATTCAACAGCCATTTAAACATTAAAAATTCAAAATATTAAAGTATCTCCATAAGTCAATTCAACAACTACAGAATTTTATTATAAAAAAGTGACTAATGTACATCCAATCAACACAAGTTGAAATGTGTTCATTCACTAGCATTGTAAACAGTTTCTTAAGCATTTACAATGATAACCATTACTGCTGTTTCTCAATTCATGTTTATAACAAAATAATTTGAAAGTTTGTACAGGAAATTCACATATTAGTTCCACTATTACATTACTGTATCAAATTTCATCATAGAAATGAGCACATTAATTCAAAAGACCACAAAAAAAGAAAGACAGCCCTGCTTATGTGAGCAAAGGTGAAAACTTTAATGAAAAGTCAGATAAGAGCATGGCAATTCTAATCACATTCCTAAGATGTGCTGCATTGCTCGTGAGACTAAGCTGTCATTCTTCTTCGGTGTGTTGACTTTGGGCATCACCTGCAAAAGAGCAATAGGTATCATGTAAAAAGTTGGAGGGAATCAAGTAAAATATACACTAAATATATATCATAAAGGCAGTTAATCAAGGTATCCAAAGTCTCCTGCCTCAGTATCATTGCATTCAGGAGGGAGGTAGGGGCAATAACCATTGGAGCCAAGACAGCACCTAGAGGAATGGGACGCAACTGTGAATATAATTCATCAATCAAGAGCCCTCAAGGAACCATCCATGAGGGCTCTTGCTTCAGAATAATAATATAATTTAAGCACTAATCCTGTAGGGGCCATACAGCACTGTTGGAAGGGTTGCACAGGGGTAAGAATATGCAAAGGTTAGGAGTGACGAGTAATGGTGTTAAGATAAGGGTTAGTGCAAGAATAAAAATTAAACCACAGTTGATGCAACAGGTAGTTTCCAATAAAAAAGACAGAGTCTGCATCAAAAGTAGGACATTCAGTGAGGTCGGTTGGTTAATGTGTGTTAGGGCGATGTGGAACTCTAAGTTAATCCTGCATGCCCAATGATAAACAGGACAGTTTAAGTAACAGTTCCTGAAGAGTGTTGTCGATTGTTTGTATACGTGGTATCCATTAGCAAGTCACATATGACTAATATGTAAGTGAGAGAATGCTAATTCCCAAACTCGACAGCGGTAGGAAAAAGGCCAGAATCCCAACTGTAGTTCGACAGAAAATTTGTTGTGGTCCAACTCAAACCAATGTTGTTACTAGCAGTTACAGAGTCGCTGAGAGAGAACTGATAAATGGTCCAAAAGAAACCGAGAAGCCATAACTAGCTGACTGAGCAGCTGAGTATGCTTGTTTATTACCATGTAGTACATAGGTGTATCCAGGGATCCAGAAAAAATAAAGTCTGAGTTTACTAGAAATGCAATAATAATAACTGAGATGAGGAAGGCTAGTTATGCACTCTGGAAGTCTGAAAAAGACACGAACAACAAGGCAGATATGATTGCAATGTGTATGACAGCAATGAGAAGTGCATAAAAATCTGCTGTGAAAATACTGGACAATTCTTTCAGGAAAAAGCTGCATAATCAATATCTAAAAAAATAGTTTTTCAGAATATGCTTGAAAATGCATTGAATCGTCAAAAAATGCAATAATATAAAGTTTTATAGCATTTTAAGAGCTGTAGAACCACCGGTGAACACAGCCACAGCGTAAGAATGAGATTGGAAGTGAGCCTCAGGTTGCAGTAGGTATGCGAGTTTTTGCACATGGATATGGGGAGTTGGTGGCACTTCCCAAGAATGGAGGGGAAAAGTAGGAGGTAAATTAAGGTAAGTCATCAGAAAGGGGTAAAATAAATGAGGGCGACACATAAATAGATTAGCCTTACTAATATCTATAACTGTCCTATATGCAGAAGAATTGTGAAGGTCATGGAGATTGACAAAATAATGGAGACAACTGGCATTACATCAATAATGTAAAGACTGGGTGTTTGCCTCTGTACACAGGCTCTTGACTGGGCAGACTGAAAAGCCCAAAGACAAATGTATCCCTGACAATGAATGGGATCAAGTTTAGAAAGAGGAGCTCTGAGTTTTCAGAATGTTATAACTAGCAGCTTTCACGACACTCGATGATCAAACAGAAAAGAGTAATTTGACAGTATCTTGTTAAACGATATGTGAACCACACAGACAAAGAACAATACGAAGGATAACAAAGTGTCTTGTGAAAGTTATCTTATTTGTTTTAACAACAAAAAACTTAAACTCATAAGAGGTGCCCCACATGAATGCATGAGCGTACTGGAGAGACTACTACAAGGTGACAGTCAGTGCCTCCATAAGCAAAAGCAAAATTGTTAACAAAGTTTTTAATTGCCAATGAGAAGTGGTAATGCCAAAAACATAGCCTTGAACATGGACAAAGTCAGGATAAAGCTAGTACAACCTCTCCTCACTTAGCGACGTACTCTCTGACCAGTATTCATACCTAAATAATGAATATAAGAGCTGATTTCCTCTATTCTGTATTTCAATACACAGTAGGGCCCCGCTTTGAACAGCCTTCAACATCAACAGCTAGCCTCGAACAGCCTTCAACATCAACAGCTAGCCTCGAACAGCCTTCAACATCAACAGCTAGCCTCGAACAGCCTTCAACATCAACAGCTAGCCTTGAACAGCCTTCAACATCAACAGCAAGCCTTGAACAGCCTTCAACATCAACAGCTAGCCTTGAACAGCCTTCAACATCTAGCCTTGAACAGCCTTCAACATCAACAGCAAGCCTTGAACAGCCTTCAACATCAACAGCTAGCCTTGAACAGCCTTCAACATCAAAAGCTAGCCTTGAACAGCCTTCAACATCAACAGCTAGCCTTGAACAGCCTTCAACATCAACAGCTAGCCTTGAACAGCCTTCAACATCAACAGCTAGCCTTGAACAGCCTTCAACATCAACAGCAAGCCTTGAACAGCCTTCAACATCAACAGCAAGCCTTGAACAGCCTTCAACATCAACAGCTAGCCTTGAACAGCCTTCAACATCAACAGCAAGCATTGAACAGCCTTTAACATCAACAGCTAGCCTTGAACAGCCTTCAACATCAACAGCTAGCTTTGAACAGCCTTCAACATCAACAGCTAGCCTTGAACAGCCTTCAACATTAACAACTAGCCTTGAACAGCCTTCAACATCAACAGCTAGCCTTGAATAGCCTTCAACATCAACAGCAACACACACTCCTTCAAGAGCTTCACACAAGTCTCCAAAACGAATAAAATTAGTTGAAGAATCAGAAGATGATGGTGTGCCATCTCCTGATTTTATTCAATAAATACATTGCCATTCACCTCTCACACATTCATATTAATATTTTAACCCTTAAACTGTCCAAATGTAGATCTACATTTTCACTGCCAGTGCTCCAAATATTTTTGAAAAAAAAAAAATAATTAACCCTTTCAGGGTTTTTGACGTACTAGTACATCTTACGCACCAGGGTGATTGACGTACTAGTATGCATAAATTCTAGCGCCCTCAAATCAAGCAGGAAAAGGCTGGTAGGCCTAGATGTGAGAGAGAATGGGTCTGTGCGGTCAGTGTGCGCAGTATAAAAAATAAATCCTGCAGCACACAGTGCATAACGAGGAAAAAAAACTCCGACCGTGTTTTTGGTTTAAAACAGCAACTTTGCAGTCTATTTTTGTATGGTATTTATGGTTGTATTCTTGTTTTCTTGGTCTCATTTGATAGAATGGAAGATATATTACAGAAATAGAGATAATTTTGATTGGTTTCATGATGACAAGTACAGTGGTACCCCGGATTTCATACAGCTCCCAACTCAAACAATTATGTACAGTGTAAGTGTATTTTTGTAAGTGCATTTTTGGGGGTCTGAAACGGACTAATCTAATTTACATTTGTCCTTATGGGAACAAATTCGTTCAGTAACGGCACTCGAACAGCCTTCTGGAACGAATTATTGACGAAATCCGGGGTACCACTGTACGTACAGTGGACCCCCGCCTAACGAGCACCCCAGAAATCGTACAATTATGTAAGTATAATATTGTAAGTGCTTGTGGAAGTGTATTTTTGGGGGTCTAAAATAGACTAACCTACGTGACATTATTTCTTAAGGAAGCAAATTCGTTCGGTAATGGCACTTGAGCAGGCTTCTGCAATGAATTTTGCTCGTTAGGCGGGGGTCCACTGTACCTTGAAATTGAGCGCAAAGTAGCGAAAATGTTCAATTTTTGCCGATGTTCAAGAGTAAACAAATCACGCCACGCATCTAATACACATCAACTGGCGAGTCTAATATTCTTGCACAAGTGCGCTGATATTATTTATACCGTTTTTACAATGATGCAGTAGTATACATAACAGAAAATCTTCTATTTTTTGTGAGAATAAAAATTCAAAATGGAAAGCAAAAGTAATGTAAGAGGGGCCTTGAGACGTGACTAATGAACAGATAAAATGTTATTTTAGTGCCAGGAATGTCTGTCTTGTTTATTATGGACCCTATTTTGAAATTGGCATCTTTTGAAATTTATGTGAAATTGGCCAAATTGCCAATTTCTGATCAGTTTATTGGGTAGTTGAAATTGGTAAATTGGCAGTTTCTTGTACTCAATCGATAGAACAAATAGAATTCTAGAGAAATAGCTATAATTTTAGTAGACAGAAAAATTGGAATTGGCCGAAAATAGGGCTCAAAGTGGGCGAAATCGCCGTTGGGTAAATATCGTCGATACCACTAACTTTGCGAGAGCATAATTCCGTTAGTTTTTCACCAAATTTCATACTTTTGGTGTCAGTATGATCGGAAAATTTTTTTTCTATCATTTCATAAGAAAAAATATTTTTTTTTTTCCGAAAATGTTTCGACCCTGAAAACGAGTTAAGGATCGGGGGTCTCGACCCTGAATAAGACAAAAAAAAAAAAAAATTTAGGATCAGTACTTTCCGAGATATAAGGCCGCGAAATTGGCACTGGATGCTCACCTGACGGCAACATCGAGTTCTGCTGCTTGCAGAAAGTGTTGCCGATATACCTTTTTTCTCATTTTTATTTTTATTTATATAATTTTTATGTTCTGCTAAATTACAATTTATAGTAGTTCTTGTGATTTCATAGCCAATCTTTGTTCTGACACTAATATTAGGTACTGAAATAGTACTCAAAAACAGTGGAACCCCGAGTTTCGAACTTAATCCATTCCAGGAGCTAGTTCTAAAGTCAAAACGTTTGAAACTCGAAGCAATATTTCCCATAAGAAATAATATAGTAAATCCAATTAATCAGTTCTTGCTGTCAGGAGGCATGACAAAATAGTACTTCACTATGACGCTATTATCAACTCAACAGCTTATTTATCTATCACATTTCATCTAATGTGACAAACAATATAAATAACATAAAAACTTGATATACACTCTAGAATGAATAAAATATGTACAGTGGACCCTCGGAAATTGAACACTCTCAACTCGCCCTATTATGTAAGTTTATTATTGTAAGTGCTTTTATAGGTGTATTTTTGGGGGTCTGAAACGGACTAATCTAATTTACATCATTCCTTATGGGAATAAATTCGTTTGGTAACAGCATTCTGGAATGAAGAATGTTCGATTTCCGGGGGACCACTGTATGTCATTACAAATGTGGTGGCGGGGGAGGATGGTGGTGGCGGGCATTCTTGCTCCAGCTATGAAAACGTCTTCCCATTCTTTCCTCCTTCAGACATGTTAGTATAAGAGAAAACGGAGTTTGTAATGCAAACTGCATTAGATCACTTCTTTCATAAGAAAACCATAATGTACAAATGAACAGTTGTACGTACACCATTTACATACCTTGCAGAAGATAGGCAGAGCGGCTTATGCTGTCAGGAGATTATTTCATTTCGTCCTTTTTCTATTGCTTAATCGCTACACTCTTAATGCTACGCTTTGTCACTGAACTTAACTGCTTTACACTCCACAACTTGCGCCTGTGCTGGCGTGCAGGAACACATTAAAATCACTAAGAGTGTGTTATTAGTCATGAAGATGCCATATTAATAACGATATTAATAACACAATAATAATCACTCTGAGGTGTATAAAACGTTAATATAGACATTTTGCTTAAACCATTTATGATATTTATTCAAAATTATATAATAAACATGCTACATAACATATAAACACATAAATTAACATAAATATGAGATGTTTTTCTAGTCGACTTGACGGAGTGAATATAATCCATTCGTGTCCAGGCTGGTAACAACAACTGGTTTGTTTACAAAACTCGCGAACCTTCTACACTCTCATTCTCTCTCGTTTATTCATTTAATCTTGTTTACTCACCTCTCACTCTACATTAAGACTGCCTCAACCACTGCCTCTACTCATAGAAGCGATTGTTGATTTGCTTTTGCCACACATCCTGGCAAGCTCCACAAGTCGCACACCACTCTCGTATTTTTGTATACAGTAGACCGTCATTTAACACAAGTTTATCTGGCACAATTTGGGTATAGCACAATTGAAGAATTGCGGCACATTTTTATGAAACACTATGTAAAATTAACTTTACATGGTTCGCAGAAGGGGAAAAAATTTTGAGCGCGCGGTCGCCCGCAGTGGGTTACGCCATTGAGTCAATGGAGGAAACCTACCGCCACCCTCACCCACCCACACCACCCTCCCAGCCTGCCCCTGCCACCACCCCACCCTCCCAGCCTGCCCCTGCCACCACCCCACCATCCCAGCATTCATACTTAATACGTGTACAGTCCCTCTTCTCTGCTACAACTTGTGATTGTGAATTGTGTTTTGATCTTTTAATTACTTTATCTTGTATCTGCCAAGCAATCATGACACCACTTTGAGTGTTGCTCAAAGTGGCAAGAAAAGGTATAAGCATTTAAGTCTCAGAATTAACGAAGAAAATAAAGATATTAGACAAGACGTAACCTGTGGTCGTAATGAAGTGTTACTTTTTACACATAAAAAGAGGTAAACATAAGTTTGTGTGACTGACTTATTGACTGACTGACTGAATCACATACTGACTGACTTGACAACTGAATCACATACTGACTGACTTGACAACTGAATCACATACTGACTGACTTGACAACTGAATCACATACTGACTGACTTGACAACTGAATCACATACTGACTGACTTGACAACTGAATCACATACTGACTGACTTGACAACTGAATCACATACTGACTGACTTGACAACTGAATCACATACTGACTGACTTGACGGAATCACATACTAACTGACTTGACTGAATCACATACAGCAGTTTAGTGACGAGTGTCACTAAACTGCTGACAGTACAGCAGTGGAGTGACAATTGACGAGCGTGCACTGGTCCAGGGAACGCTGGCTGTATTGTTTTCACTGTTACACACAAACATGTCTGTCTGTCTGTCTAGCTCTCCTTATCTGTCTGTCTAGCTCTGCTTATCTGTCTTTCTGTCTGCCTGTGTGTGTCTGTCTCTGTCTGCTTGTCTATCTGTCTCAAAGAGCGGCTCGAAAACCAACAGGTATTATACACGATGCATAGTTGTCACGTCTGATTCCTGATCAAGTGAAAATGCGTATTACTTGCCAGTTATGTTTATTATGCCTTATATCTACAAGCACTGTACAGTGGACCCCCGAGTAACGAAAAAACTTCATTCCAGAAGCCTGCTCAAGTGCCATTACCGAACGAATTTACTCCCTTAAGGAATAATGTCACATAGGTTAGTCTATTTCAGACCCCCAAAAATACACTTCCACAAGCACTTACAATATTATACTTACATAATTGTACGATTTCCGGGGTGTTCGTTACTCGGGGGTCCACTGTATAGCATATTGCCTGGAACTTTTGGGTTATCCTAGGTTTTTTACACTATGTATAATAACTGTACTTATGTGTACCTGTGAGAAACAGAGACAGATACAGACAGACAGCCAAAGTCAGTCAGTCGGCCAGCTAGCCAGCCAGCCTGCCGAATACGTATTACACATGTTCCAGAATCGTTTCTCTTTACTTAGGGCATAGGTTACAGGACATTCTGGCAGGATGACACTACCAGTGGTATCAGAAATGAAAGGATATGGCACCAATGTTGCACATGGGTTATTATCGAGGTTTTTGATATTTCCTCGACTACTTGTGGCCACATCCATCTCAAAGCCACTAAACTCTGGATCAACATCACTTTCCTCTTAAAAGGGGAGTGTTAATACATGACATCAGTGAATCCCTGGTGTTTGCCACGCTATTTGCTCTAGCTGGCGCTCAATTGAACTGGTGCTCCCACAAGGTACTAAGTGGTCCCAGATTTTTTAATACTGCGCACACCGAGTGTTAAATACTGATCAGGCATCTCAGGCCAATCGTGCTAAATTTGGAGGCAGGAAAAATAAAACGTTCATCTACGTTTGGAGCGCTAGCGGTACTAACGTAGATCTACGTTTGGACAGTTTAAGGGTTAAGGTAAGTAATAAGTGTACTCTGTGTGTATCTTACATTTTGTGTTTTTTAATGCCTAATTCTATTGCTAACTTAATATAAGTTAGTAGAAACTTGTCTGGCATTTATATGCATTTGTAAGTGGAAAAAAATGGTGTTCTGCTTTTCGTCGATTTCCGCTTTAAGGCGGTAGCCTGGAACCTAACCTGCCATATAGGTGGGGCCCTACTGTACAGTACACTACTGTATAAACATTTAAAAATATACCAGAAATGTTATAAATGGTGCAAAGGTGACATTAAAACAATATCAAAGACGGTTGACACAAACTCGCTACCATTATAGTACGCTCCTCACTTAGCGACAAATTCGTTTAACGATGTGGTCTCAGGAACAAAACTCCATCGTTAAGTGAGGAGAGGTTGTATTTACCTGAACAGAGACGTCTCTCTTTCATAAGAAAGCTCGAAGAAAAAGTGGCAAATTGCATCAGAGGCTCAAGGAATGGGCTTGGGCTAAACACCAGGAAATGTCATAAGCCTTTTCAAGAAAAAAAAAAAAAAAAATTATCTAAATAATTAACAGCAAAGGCACTGTGAAAATAAGTATCTAAGCAGACTGACCCTTTCACTATCCAAACCCCTGAAATTAATACTGCTCTTAATGTCCACTTTTTTTTCTTATGAAATGGTAGAGAATTTGATGGAAAAGTTACTGAATTATGCAGGCACAAAGTTAGCGTTCTTGGCGCAATTAACACATCAGCGATTTCACCGAGTCTTATTTTAAGCTAATTCAATTGCCCCAATTGCTA
This sequence comes from Cherax destructor, assembly GCA_009830355.1. NCBI lineage: Eukaryota > Metazoa > Arthropoda > Malacostraca > Decapoda > Parastacidae > Cherax > Cherax destructor. Next base: position 2,752 of record WNWK01047266.1, on the reverse strand, counting down.
CAATTCCATTGTATGCTTTCCATTCTATTGACTGAGCACAAGAAAGTACCCATTCAACTATCATATAAAGTGGACAGAAATCAGTAATTTGGCCAATAATACAGTGCAGGATGAGAACAGCTAACCTGTAACCCTGTATTTGGAGCAATTTCTTAGGGTGCATTTCATGATTTTTTAACTGTTTATTGGTGTCGACTGATAGACTGGAAAACATATAAGTGACATAGAAAGGATTTTGGACAGTTGAAAACCAGAAGTGGCAGGAAATAAGTGTCAAACTGGTGAGAAATGGTTGCTTTGGAAAGATTTTTCTGGGAAGGGGTAGGGGTCCTAACCCCTCTGACTGTTTTACAGGTTTTTATTAGGTTGACTTCAATTACTGAGTCAGCCTAAATTATGAACAACCATCCTTGGTTATGCTTTATTAACCAAGAAATAGGCGGAAAAAAGTTTTTTTTTTTTTGTGAAATAACAGTTTCAAAACAGAGGTTAAATGTTATTTAAATAGGAGAGGCCTTGGGACGTGATTAATGAACTGGATTGCCTATAGTTTTTGTTTTGAACTATTATTTTTAAATTAGAATTTGATGACAATAATGTAAAATTGGTCAAGTTACTGAATTCTGGGCTCTTAACCCAATACGTAACTGTCAAACCGTAGAACTATGCATTACTGAAAGCACTCCAGTTGTAGATCAACGCACTATTTTTCCTGCATTCAAATTTGGTACTAGAGGCCTGATAGGCCTAGGCAGATTATTATTATAATCAAAAGAAGCGCTAAACCACAGGGGTTACACAGCACAGCTGGTCAGGGCAGGATGCAGGGAGAATGGGTTGTAAGAGAGAGAGGGATGATTAGTAGGGTATGAAGTGCAGAAGGGTAGTGGATAGTGCAGGGATAGAGGGTAGCAAGAGATCGAGGAAGAAGAGACTGAGGGAAGTGCTAGAGGTATAATCTTCAGAGTTTGTGTAGTAAGTCAGTTTCTGTCAAAAAGTAAACGAGAGTGTCAGGATTCAAAGAGGGCCCATCAGCAAGAAGGGAAGGTAAAGAAAGGGCAGCAGAGCGAAGACAACGTTGGAGGTAAATTCTGTGTGCTCGTAGATAGAGTAGGCAGTCCAACAGAATATGGCGAACAGATACTGGAACCTGACAATGCTCACAGAGAAGGACAGGGAGCCTCTCCATGAGATACCCGTGAGTAAGACGAGTGTGGCCGATGCGAAGACGGGAGAGTGTAGTCTCCCAACCTCGACATTGGTGACAAGAAGGCCAGAAACCTATACTCGGTTTAATAGAATGAAGTTTGTTATTTAGTAGGTCAGACCAGCGTTGTTGCCAACGGGTGCGAAGGTGGGTAGCAATGACCGCAAAATAGTCCGTGAATGGAACACCTCTATATGAAACTGGAAGGTCGTGTACTGCTGACCGCGCAGCAGTGTCTGCCTGTTCATTGCCCTGTATGTCAACATGACCAGGGACCCAACAAAAAACAATATCTTTGTGCTTGCTAGAGATACGGCGTAACCAAAGTTGGATACGAAGAACTAGAGGGTAAGGTGTATCAATTTTATGGATAGCCTGTAAAGCACTAAGGGAGTCTGAAACGACCACAAATGGTGACACAGGCATAGATGCAATACGGATAAGTGCCACAAGAATGGCGTACAATTCAGCCGTAAAAATGCTAGCCGAGGAAAATAGATGCCCTCACACGATGCTGTCCAGAAACACTGCTGCGAATCCGACGCTGTCTGATGACTTATAACCATCGGTGTACACTGTGATGGCATGGTAATGAGAACGGAAGTGGTCTAGAAAAAGAGAGCGAGAAGCTGCCGTAGGTAGTTGGGCTTTCGCGCAAGGCAGAGGAAAAGAACAGACACGGACAGCAGGAACTTCCCAAGGGGGTAGGGGAAAGGGAGATGCCACATGAACATAAAGGTGGTAGCTGAAGGGAAGACGAGCGAATGTAGACGAAGAGAAAAGGGACGAAGTAAACAGGGTCGACGAACAAATAAAGAGCGTCTACTAACATCTGTGACAATCCTATACATGGAAGGAATGCGGAGATCATGAGAGCGAACATAATAGCGAAGACAATGTGCATCACGATGATCGGACAAGGATGGAATGTTCGCTTCTACATAGAGGATCTCAACCGGGGAAGAACGAAATGCACCAAGGCATAAACGCAATTCCTGGTGATGGATGGGATTAAGGCCGAATATATCTGGTCACCATAATCGAGTTTCGATAAAATTAGGGCTGTATGCAGGCGAAGGAGAATTATATTAGAGTGTAGAGTTCTATGTATGTAGTAGGCACAAGAATAAGTGTGAATGTTCTTTACGGTGAGTCTAGAGTGGGAATTTGTTATCAATTTGACTGCAGTCTTTCGCTGGGTTATGAGTGGTCTAAGGTGATTTAACCCTTTGGGGGTCCAAGGGGTCTCTCTGAAACTCGTTCACAGGGTCCACGAATTTATTAAAAAAAAAAAAAAAAAAAAAAATAAATGAATCTTTTTCTGATCATAACGCCACAAAAATTATAAAATTTGATTGAAAACTAACGGAATTATGCTTTCGCGAAGTTAGCGGTATCCATGACATTTACGCATCGGCGATTTCGCCCACTTTGAGCCCTATTTTCGGCAAATTCCAATGTTTCAGTCTACTAAAATTATAGCAATTTCGCTAGAACTCCATTTCTTCTATCGATTGAGTACAAGAAACTGCTTATTTACCAATT
>WNWK01047265.1:0-13997 GCA_009830355.1 Cherax destructor | reverse complement strand
TCACACACAAGTTAGACTTGCTGACACCGCATCTGCCAAACACTCGGGATTTTAAAAAAGATACACTAGTAAAGGCTTCACTTTGCAATCACCACTTGCATTGGCACAAAGCATCAACGTTAGCCTGTCTTTCATAGGCTTATGTCCTGGCTGTGCCTTTTCCTCCTGAGTAATGTAGGTCCTGTTGGGCATTTTCTTCCAAAACAGGCCTGTTTCATCACAATTAAACACTTGTTGGGGGAGGAATTGTTCAGCCTCTAGGTACTCCTGGAATTCAGGAACATATTTTCAGCCGCACTTTTGTCAGAACTGGCTGCGTCACCATGCCTCACAACACTATGTATGCCAGTACGCTTCTTAAATTTTGAAACCAGCCTCTGCTGGCTTTAAATTCGCTCACTTCACTCGTTGCAGGCATTTTCTTAAGGAGATCATCATGCAACTGCCTTGCTTTTTCACATATTATTCCCTCCGAAACAGTATCTCCTGCTAACTGTTTCTCGTTGATCCACACCAACAACAACCTTTCCACATTTTCCACCACTTGTGGTCTCTGTTTTGTGATCACAGATGCACCTTTTGCAACAACAGCTTCCTTGATTTTACTTAAATATTTCTTATCCACAATGGTAGCGATGGTAGAATAGGGTTTACCATACAGCCTGGCCAGCTCACTGATACGCACTCCACTTTCATATTTTCTATTATCTCCTTCTTCACTTCTATCGTACATATATTTCTGTTCCTCTTTGCCACAGGCTTAGCACTAGGATCTTTCCTTGGACCCATGGTAGCTTATTTAGCAGTTGCAAGCACTAAAAACAGTGGAATAATGACAATATACTGGTATGAATGCGTGGGTGTGGGTGGGTGGTCGCTCTCGCTGAAACAATAGCACTGACGCTCCCTGGAGTGCGCGCTCAGCTGGGCGCCAAGCGGACAGGTCCGGTACGAATGTCGGTAACCGAAGCAAACATCGTAAACCACAAACAAATTTCTTACGTTATAAATATCGGTTACCGAAAATAACGTAAGGTGATAACATCGTAAACCGAGTACCACTGTACTCTAGCACCTTACCAGCAGCTAGGTACTAGCTAACATTGCCTGCTGGCTCACTGAAGCAGTGTAAGCCACCACACCACAAGGCTGCTGCCACAGGAAGTTGAGAGAGAAGAAGGAACAAGGTGGGTTAACTAGGTATCCTTGAGATACACCAATCTTAATCATTGAGACCACTTTGGAGAGCCAGCCATAGATTTATGACCTGTACACTGTACTTGATAAGCTACACTTCTGAGAAGGAAAAAAATCCATTCATGGTAGATTATGATTAAGTGAATAAATAATTATTATAGTTTTTTTTTTTGTACCTGTAATTGTTTAAATTCCTCTTCATCAACTTCAGGACTCTTCAGCTGACCTTCACATGCTGGACATTTACCACTGAAACAAATCAAACTGGAGATTGTACTTTGTTAAATAAAAAAAAAAAAAAAAAAAAAAAAAGACAACTTTGACTCTGGAAAAAAAGTAGCTTTTTAGGGGTTATTTTCCCTGAACAATATTATACAAACGTACATATACAGTGGACCCCCGCGTTTCGGCCATAATTCATTCCAGAAGGCTGTTCAAGTGCCATTCCCGAACGAATTTGTTCCCATAAGGAATAATATAAAGTAGGTTAGTCTGTTTCAGACCCCCAAAAATACACTTACAAAAGAACTTACAATATTACACTTACATAATTGTTCGAGTTTTGAGGTGGTCGAAACTCGGGGGTTCACTGTACAGTAAATTTATTAACAGGGCTTTCTAGATAGATATTATATTGGTATTAAACACTATTATTACCAGATAGTTTATGTTTACAAGAGATAGATAGCTATTATATTGGTATTAAACACTATTATTACCAGTAGGTTTATGTTTACAAGGGATAGATAGATATACGTACATACTATATATATACATACATACATACACAGTATGTATGGTGAGATAAAATTCAGAAAGCATTAATATTTAAAGAACACATGAAATAAGTTAAAAGAGTTCCTGTTTGCTAAATATATTATGGCAGTACAGTAGGGCCCCACTTATACAGCAGGTTAGGTTCCAGATTACTGTCGGAAAGCAGAACACCATTTTTTCCACTTCAAAATGCATATAAATACCAGACAACAAGTTTACACTAACTTATATTAAGTTAGTAATAGAACTAGGCATTAAAAACACAATAAAAGTAAAATACATACACAGTACATTCATTACTTACCTTAAAATATTTGTAGTCTTAATGTAGGAGCGAGAGGTGAGTAGTATGTACTTATGTATTTGTAGGAAGTCAGGTGTAGGTAGCCCTGGTTCCCCATCCCAAACTGCCCGAAATGCCTAGGCATGCTAGTGGCCTTCTTTGTAATTAATATTTTATAACATATAAACCACACATTGTAAGCTTTACAAGGAAATAAACATTTTCATTTTCATTTAACCCTTTGAAGGTCGAGACCCCCGATCTCACTCTCAGGGTCGAAAAATTAAAAAAAAAAAAAACTTTTTCTTATGAAATTTGATGGAAAGCTTACGAAATTACACTCACAAAGTTAGTGATATTGGCGATATTTACGCATGTGCGATTTCGCCCACTTTGAGCCCTATTTTCGGCCAATTCCATTGTTCCAGTCGATTAAAAATCATAGCTATTTCGCTAGAACTAAATTTGTTCTATCGATTGAGTATAAGAAACCGCCCATTTACCGATTTAAACTACCCATTAAAGTGGTCAGAAATTGGCAATTTGGCCATTTCACACAAATTTCAAAAGATGCCAATTTCAAAATAGGGTCCAGAATAAGCAAGACAGATATTCCTGGCACTAAAATAAAATTTTCTCTGTTCATTAGTCACGTCTCCAGGCACCCCTTATATTAGTATGTATTGCTTTCCACTTTGAATTTTTATTCTCACAAAAAAAAAAAGATTTACTGTTATGCAGACTACTGCATTATTGTAAAAATGGTATAAATAATATCAGCACACTTGTGAAAGAATATTAGACTCACCAGTTGACATGTATTGGATATGTGGCGTGATTTGTTTATTCTTGAACATCGGCAAAATCGAACATTTCCGCTACTTTGAGCTCAATTTCAAGGTACTTTTCATTGTGAAACCAATCAGAATCATCTCTATTTCTGTAATATGTCTTCCATTCTATAAAATGAGACCAAGAAAACGAGAATACAACCATAAATACCATACGAAAATACACTGCAAAGTCGCTGTTTTAAACCAAAAACACGGTCAGTTTTTTTTTCTCATTATGCACTGCGTGTTGTAGGATTTTAATGTGTACCTGCATGCAAGCACAGTGTGTAAGTATATTTAGGTACAGGTACACATAAGTATTATTATCAGAGTATGTACATATAAAATATACAATAACTTTAAAACACTTGAAATTTTAGAAAGTTTCCAGAGAGAGATGTACTAACAGAGAATGTAAACAAACTGTGTGGGCGAGCCGTATTAGAAAGACGGGGAGCCGTATAGAAGTTTTGGTCATAATTTGAAATCGCCATATTAGCGGAACGCTAATATGGCGAACCTGAAGCGGAGCCCTACTGTATTACTACATTAATGTTAAGTGCTAAACCCATAAGTCATACAGCACTGTTACTAAAATATATAGCCACTAGCTTTATATTCACCTTGAGGGTATCGCCACATAGCTGCTAAACCAAGCTAAGTGTTCTTTATACATTAAGTCAATCTCCTGAATAACAGGCAGTGTAGGAAAAAAATCATATGTAGCAAGTTTGTGAAACAGAGTTTCCATCATTGCCTTCTTCTCTTCATTTGTTTCAAGAGCAGCACACTGTTTGACCCATTCCAAGAACACTTGATTCGTGGGTAACTGTAACAAATGAAAGAAGGGAATAAAATAGTGGATGTGACTCACAAAATTGTAATGACACAATTGCAAACAAACCATGGTACGGGCTGGAATTGAACTTGTGGCTCACTAACCGCGAGTTTAATTCCAACCCGTACCGTAGTTTATAGTGGATATAAAAAAGCACCTTATGTCATCTGGCAGTTTTCTGAACTAAACTCCTAAGATGCGAGTTCAGTTTAACAGAAATCAAGATGGAATGGCTTACTTGTCTGCAGTAAGCATCAAACCTGTCACTTCTAGGTTAAAGCTTGGCATAATGTAATTACTATACATGTAGTATGATTAATACAGCCTTCATTACTTCTTGTGCTGAATGACCAAGACTAATACGAGTCTTGCAATAAGTAGATAATAAAGCTCTGAATGTTGCTTCCTTGTACAATAAAAATTAAGTAAATTTCTCATTCAAGTGAAAATGATTTAAGGTTATTTAAAAAAATCTTAGGAAACAGAATACTGCAGTGGGTAATGTCAGCACAATATGTGCTTTAGATATAAAAGCCTATGAAGACTGCAAAAGCAATGTTTTAAACACCTTTGCTAGAATTATGAACTGTATTGTAATTCATTTACCCTTCTAACAAATAAGCCTGATATACCATTTCTTGCTCCAAAATAAGGTATGTACATATGTAGCACTCCTTTCCATAGCTCATACCTGACTGCCTCCCATTTCCCTAGGTGCTGTATGACCAATATGGGTTCAGCGTTCTCCCTATCCCGTAAATATAATAATAATACTGTACTAATTAACATAAAACTTCCTACCATTATTAATTCATGGCCATCATTATAAGTTTTCAGCTCTTTGAATAACTTGCTACCATCAATACTTATCTGCTATTACCTTGATTAATCTACTGTCATTACAATATAATAAAAATTTGAAAACCATTATTTGCAGTTTGAATCATATCCTTTACAAATGAAAAGTAAAATCTTTCTACTAAATATGTTGAAAAATGGGACCCCTGGCTTCACAGCATCTCGAGCCGCTCAAACCATCATCGCCACAATAAGGTACACTGCGTCAGGAAAAAGGACTGGTAAAGAAATATTATTCTGTATTAAGAAAAGTGACAAATCCAAATTATTTGTAAATGATAAAATGATACATTGAATAAAATAAAATGATACATTGATACATTAAAATGATACATTGAAGCATGTATGTGAACAGTATTTAGATAAAGGTAGGGAAGTTTTCATTGCATTTATGGATTTAGAAAAAGCCTATGATAGAGTGGATAGGGGAGCAATGTGGCAAATGTTGCAAGTGTATGGAATAGGTAGTAGGTTACTGAATGCTGTAAAGAGTTTTTACGAGGATAGTGAGGCTCAGGTTAGGGTGTGTAGGAGAGAGGGAGATTACTTCCCAGTAAAAGTAGGTTTTAGACAGGGATGTGTAATGTCACCATGGTTGTTTAATATACGTATTTATAAATGGGGTTGTAAAAGAAGTACATAAATGCTAGGGTGTTGGGGAGAGGGGTGAGATTAAATTATGGGAAATCAAATGCAAAATGGGAGTTGACACAGTTACTTTTTGCTGGTGATACTGTGCTTATGGGAGATTCTAAAGAAAAGTTGCAAAGGTTAGTGGACGAGTTTGGGAGGGTGTGTAAAGGTAGAAAGTTGAAAGTGAACAGAGATAAGAGTAAGGTGATGAGGGTATCAAACGATTTAAATAAAGAGAAATTGGATATCACATTGGAGAGAGGGATTATGGAATAAGTGAATGTTTTCAGATATTTGGGAGTTGACTTGTCAACAGATGGGTTTATGAAGGATGAGGTTAACCATAGAATTGATGAAGAAAAAAAGGTGAGTGGTGTGTTGAGGTATCTGTGGAGACAAAAAACATTATCCATGGAGGCAAAGAAGGGAATGTACGAAAGTATAGTCGTACTAACACTCTTATATGGGTGTGAAGCATGGGTTGCAATGCTGCATTGAGCGGCGGCTGGAGGCAGTTGAGATGTCCTGTCTAAGGGCAATGTGTGGTGTAAATATTATGCAGAAAATTCGGAGTGTGGAAATTAGGAGGTGTGGAGTTACTAAAAGTATTTGTCAGAGGGCTGAAGAGGGTTGTTGAGGTGGTTTGGTCATTTAGAGAGAATGGATCAAAGTAGAATGACTTGGAGAGTGTATAAATTTGTAGGGAAGGAAGGCAGGGTAGGGGTCGTCTCGAAAAGGTTGGAGGGAGGGGTAAAGGAAGATTTGTGGGCGAGGGCTTGGACGTCCAGGAAGCATGTGTGAGCGTGTTAGATAGGAGTGAATGGAGACGAATGGTTTCTGGGACCTGACGAGCTGTTGGAGTGTGAGCAGGGTAATATTGTGTGAAGGGATTCAGGGAAACCAGTTAATTGATTTAGTTGGACTTGAGTCCTGGAAATGGGAAGTACAGGGCCTGCACTTTAAAGGAGGGGTTTGGGATATTGACAGTTTATAGGGACTTCTAAACTGTCGTATTCTGGGCGAGGGCTTGGACTTCCAGCAAGCATGTGTGAGTGTGTTAGATAGGAGTGAATGGAGACGAATGGTTTCTGGACCTGACGAGCTGTTGGAGTGTGAGCAGGGTAATATTGTGTGAAGGGATTCAGGGAAACCAGTTAATTGATTTAGTTGGACTTGAGTCCTGGAAATGGGAAGTACAGGGCCTGCACTTTAAAGGAGGGGTTTGGGATATTGACAGTTTGGAGGGACTTCTAAACTGTCGTATTCTGAGCTCCTCTGCAAAGACAGTGATTATGTATGAGTGAGGTGAAAGTGTTGAATGATGATGAAAGTATTTTCTTTTGGGAATTTTCTTTCTTTTGGGTCACCCTGCCTCGGTGGGAAACAGCCGACTTGTTTAAAAAAAAAATGAATAAGTCGAAATATAGGTGAGGAACAATTTTGAAAGCAAAGTACAAGTACTAATACCAACCTTGTTTTCTTGCCACATAGCATCTAGGTAGTGAAACCCAGTGTCGTATTCCCCGTTCCTGAAGGCACTCGCAATAATGGCACTGTATGTACTTTTACAGATCTCTGCCATCTTCCTGATTATGGGCAGATGTTTGAGTGCCCTTTTCCACTCACGTGTTGATGACAAGGCCAGAATAGCACTTTTACTTAGTGTGGAGTCCAGTACCTGAATATAAAATCAAGCTTCTTTAACTTTATGTATTATACCTATTACCCTAACCTCACTGTAAAGCAAGGAATGAGCACTAAGAGTGATGAGAAACTACAATATACATACACACATTATATTAAACTGTAAAAACTTGTGTAGTAAATTATGGTGCATTGATGAACAAAACATTTGTGAGAAAATTAAATTTTAGCCTGAAATCACAGCAGGTTACACTCATCCTGTTGCACAATCAACAGTTTTGGCACACTAAAAAAAATTATCTTTTTGCTCTTGTTTGCTGTATGCAATATGATAAATTTACAAGAACTCACCTTAACCTGACTAGTTATCCTCTGGTAGACCTCGAATATCTTTTCCTCTCCACACTGGTCCACGACCTGACCACACAGCTGTAGATATGCTCCAAGTGTGGCCAGGTTAGGTTCTCGTCCCTGGCTTGCTATGTGGTCCAAGTAGGAGTTTGCAAGAGAATAGTTACAATGGTGCAAGCACTTCTTAATCACCACAGCATCGCAACAATGCACAGTCACTTGTGAATCCTCTTGAGAAATAAATGCAACTGTCTCTTCCCATTCAGTACTAGACATTTCTGTTTTATTCCCAAATCGTCTTTAAGCCAGCTGTTAGCTTTGTCACTTACTGGTCGTTGTACAATTTTCTGGGCAGCTCTGGCAGGTCTCTTGGTGCCACACTACTGCATAAATGTTGTACATGAAAATTTGTGACATTTACTGGTATTTTACTTGAAAAACTTATGTTCAATACTTTTATTGCTGAATGGTAGTTCATGACACGACAAGTGTGAACTGATCCCCCAAGGTGTCTGCTGATTGGCCCGAGACATTTTCCATTCTGTAAACACTGTCGTAGAGCCATCTGCGGAGAAAACCAAGTACATACACAGTGAGGTAATAGGACTATGAAAGCTTATTCCTTGGTTAGCATTGAAAAATATTGGGCAAATATTTTTCTTACGAGGAGTGGAGTTTAAGAAAGACCTGCCTAGTATGGGCCATTAAGTAAGTTTATTTAGGCATAGGTACACATAAGTACAATTATCATATGTAGTGTAAATTACCTAGGATAACCCCCAAATGTCAAAGTGACTTATTACCATAGGCCTACTGCAGTGTTCCTCCTTTCTTTGTTAAGGAAATCCACTAATGATTTTATAATTAATAATACTAGGTAGCTAATATAATTAATAATACCAGGTAGCTAATATAATAAATAATAATACCAGGTAGCTAATATACTAAATAATAATACCAGGCAGCTAATATAATTAATACCAGGTAGCTAATATAATTAATAATACCAGGTAGCTAATATAATAAATAATAATATCAGGTAGCTACCTGGAGTATACCTGGAGAGAATTCCAGGGGTCAACGCCCCCGCGGCCTGGTCCGTGACCAGGCCTCCTGTTGGACCAGAGCCTGATCAACCAGGCTGTTACTGATGGCCGCACGCAGTCCAACATACGAACCACAGCCCGGCTGGTCAGGTACCGACTTTAGGTGCCTGTCCAGTGCCTGCATGTTACAAGTGTACACTGTTATTGGTAGTTACAATTATAAAACTGTAATGCAAGGAGAGCCACTGGCATGCCATGGCATTAGGGGCAGTTTATTCTAAAGACTTATTCACTAAGTACTTAATGCTAGAGAAATTGATTGAGTTTATTCTAGTTCTGTATTATTTTAAATTACAATATGATTATACATACTATTAAAAGACAATACAAGAGAAATTGGTTGAGTTTAATCTAGTTGTATATTTTATTTCAAGTTATAATATGTTGATGCTATACTAGTATAATAACAATACTAGAAAAAATTATTGAGTTTCTTCTAGTTATATATTTTATTTCAAATTAACAAAATGATGATACTATAATATTTTAAATGACAATATGATGATATGAAATTGCAACAAGTGTTAAGGAGGATGACATATAAAATTGAGATTATCTTAAGTAAAATAACATTGGGTTTGAAAGTTTGTTACAGTATGAGTATTTAGTATAGGGTGAGAAGGTGATTTTTGAGAAGAGTCTTGAGTTGATTTTCCGACAAGGTTAACTTAATATTTACTGGTAATGAATTCCAGATTCTGGGGCCCTTTATGTGCATAGAATTTTTACATTGGTTAGTATGGACTCGGGGTATGTCAAATAGTGATCTGTGTCTTGTGTCATGGTCGTGGGACCTATTAAAGTTGTTGAGGAGAATTTTGAGCGGAGGGTTGATATTAGCATGTAGAGTTTTATGTATGTAGAAGGCACATGAATAGGTATGAATATTTTTATGGTGAGTAGTTTTAAGGTTCTGAATATAGGTGGAGTATGCTGTCTAGAGTGGGAATTTGTTATCATCCTGACTGCAGCCTTTTGCTGGGTTATGAGTGGTCTAAGGTGATTTAATGTTGTTGAGCCCCATGCACAGATTCCATAGGTGAGATAAGGGTAGATAAGAGAATGATATAGTGCAATGAGAGCTGGTTGTGGCACATAATAGCGTATCTTAGATAATTAACCTACTGTCTTTGAGATTTTCTTGGAAATTTGTTGTATGTGTGTTTGGAATTTAAGACTACTGTCAAGGTGGATTCCTAGGAATTTTCCCTCTGTGAGTCTTGTGATGGGTGAACCATTTAGCATTATGTTAAGTGGAACATTTGTAGCTTTGTTTCCAAACTGAATGAAGTAGATCTTGTCCGTATTGAGAGTAAGCTTATTTGTCGTCATCCATGTTGATATTTTCTGTAATTCGGCATTAACTGTGTTGGCTAGTATGACTGGATTTGGGTGAGAGAAGACATATGTTGTGTCATCTGCAAATAAAATGGGTTTGAGTAGTTGTGATGCATTCGGTAGGTCGTTTATGTAAATGAGGAATAGGAGTGGCCCCAGGACACTACCTTGAGGGACACCGACTGTAATTTGTTGTGTGGAAGAGTTCTCTCCATTTGTGTACACGTACTGGCTTCTGTTGCTAAGGTACGACTTTAGGTAGTTGAGGGGGTGCCCCCTAATACCATAGTGTGCTAATTTTGTGAGCAATAAATCATGGTTGACTGTATCAAATGCTTTGTGTAGGTCTATGAAGATTCCCAGCGGAACTTCTTTCTTCTCAAGTGCGGTGTATATTAACTCTAACATGTGTGTTATAGCATTGTTTGTGCTCTTGTTAGTCCTGAATCCAAATTGACAGGGGTTTAGTACACTGTGTGAGACGAGGTAGGAATAGATCTGTTTATGAATTAATTTTTCAAAGATTTTAGAAAGCAGTGGTAAATTTGAGATTGGTCTATAATTGTTCAAGTCAGTTTGGTCACCTCCTTTGTGGATCGGGGTGACCCTAGCTATTTTGAGAATTGATGGGAAGGTAATAATACCAGGTAGCTAATATAATGAATAATACCAGGTAGCTAATATAATAAATAATAATACCAGGTAGCTAATATAATTAATAATACCAGGTAGCTAATATAATTAATAATACCAGGTAGCTAATATAATAAATAATAATACCAGGTAGCTAATATAATTGTGGAAGTGATTTTTGCAGACAGAAGTTTAAATTTGTAGAAGCAAGTATTAATGATACACCGCCTAGGATAACCTAACAAAGACATTATGTGAAAGATCCATTGGACAGCAAAAATCTATATAAGAGTTTAGTCTTAAGCTGCAATACACTAACCCCAAAGTTGAATTAATAATATTATTATTAGTAGTATTTTTATTACTGTACTATTATTATTAATGGGAAGCGCTAAAACCGTACGTCATACGGTGACTAGGGAAAGGTAGGATAGCTCCACTTCCTTGAACCAAGAGGCCTTCACCATTTTTTTTTATCATAAGTTTTACTCTGGGCTCATACATAAATGTGAAAATTTTGCTATATTAAGATACAACGAAGAGAAAAAAGTGACTTATTTCCACTTGCAGTTGGATTTTTGAGTCACACAACACACAAAAATTACCTTCTCATTGACTACAAAACAGGAAACTATTATCACAAAGAGGAAATTAAATAATATATAAAAAATTAGAAGATACGAAGATGCTGCTTCTTGTTGATGGGTTTATAAAGGTCACTGACGACTTACTCAGTAACGAGCCCGACTCTTACAATAATAATAATAATAATAATAATAATAATAATAATAATAATAATAATAATAATAATCTTTACGATAAGGTAAGATTTCGTTCAGATTTTTAACCTCTGGGGGTTAGCCACCCAGGATAACCCAAAAAAGGCAATGCGTCATCGAGGACTGTGTCTTATTTCCATTGTGGTCCTCAATCTTGTCCCCCAGGATGCGACTCACACCAGTCGACTAACACCCAGGTACCCATTTTACTGATGGGTGAACATAGGCAACAGGTGTAAAGAAACAAGCCCAATGTTTCAACCCCGTCGCCGGGAATCGAACCCGGACACACATCGTGTGAAGGGAGAGCTTTTGTCACCATATGTTGCTATATATGATAATCTATGTAAATAGAAAGGACCCCAATGGAAATAAGTCACTTTGACTTTTTTGGGTTCTCCTGGGTTCTCTACACATATGCTGCTATGTATGATAATCTATGTAACTGTATTTGTGTATACCTGTTCCTGAATAAAAACTTACTTAGGGTGATGTTGTTGGCTTCTTAAGGGCTATTGCTTGTGCCTTATTAAGCCCCGCTGCCCAGAGTCCGGGAAAAAATATGTTGTCCAAATCTAAAGTAAAGTAAAGTAAATTTTATTTTTTTTGCAATTATACATAGATATTGGTAGTTACAATCATAAACTGAAGTGCAAGGAGAGCCACTGACATGACATGGCATTAGAGGCAGCTTAATCTAATGACTTATAGACTATGTACATAATACTAGAGAAATTGATTGAGTTTATTCTAGTTATATATTTGATTTCAAATTACAATATGATGATATTATACTGTTAAAATTACAATATGATGATATTACATTGTAACAAGTGTTTTGGAGGATGGTAATATAAAATTGAAATCATCTTAAGGAAAATAACATTGAGCATTTTTGAAAGTAATTTATAGTATGAGTATTTAGTTTAGGGTGAGTAGGGGGTAACATAATAGTAACATATTAGTAAAATTTGAAATTATCTTATAGGAAAATAATATTGAGCATTTTTGAAGAGTAGTTTACAGTATGAGTATTTAGTTTAGGGTGAGTAGGTGGTTTTTGAGAAGAGTCTTAAATTGATTTTCAGACAAGGTTATCTTAGTATTTGCTGGTAATGAATTCCAGATTCTGGGGCCCTTTATGTGCATAGAATTTTTACATTGGTTGGTATGGACTCGGGTATATCAAAAAGTGATCTGTGTCTTGTGTTGTGGTCGTGGGTCAGAAGTTGTAAAGGAAACAAAGTTTAATCTAATAAATAAATAAATGTTTATTTCCTTGCAAAGCTTACAATGTGTGGTTTACATATTTTAAAATGTTAATTACAAGGAGGGCCCTCTAGCATGCCTAGGCATTTCGGAAGACTCTGGAAGTAAAACGGGAACAATAAAGTTTCAATTAGTTCAGGTGGACCTCCTTGTCTGAACCCTGGCAGAGCCAGAGACCCATAGTTAGTTCAGTTTAATATCTTTATGTACCCCACACCCATCCTGTGGGCGGTAGTCAAAAGATTACAGAGGTACATAATGGGTCCAGGGACTGGACCCCAAAGTTTTGATAATTGAACAAGTTACAAAGGTAATGAACTCCACACACACACTGAAGAGGCGGGGTCAGGAGCTGAGTCTCGACCCCTGCAGCCACAAACTAATAGGTGCGTACACACACACGAGGCAGGGCCAGGAGCTAAGTCTCGACCCCTGTAACCACAATTAGGTGAGTAACACACACCTTTATTATTATTATTAATTATTATTATTATAACAAGAGAGACACAGTAAGCTTGACAGTTTCAATATACCAGCCAGGGGTCAGCAGGAAGTCAAGTGCCCCCAAGGCTTTCATAGCGTTCACCCATCCAGTTACTGGCCAGATGGTGGCGATAGGTTCAAACACGTGACCGCCGTGCTCCGTGTTTTTTTCGTGAATTTCACGGTGTTTCTTGCGTGCTAGAACTTTAAAACTGTGCCAGTGATCTTATAAGGTACATCCCTCCAGTGCTCACAACTAATCAAGCAGAAAACAGTTTACACTGAGTCAAAAAAGGGAATTAGTGTGCAATAGCATAGCAGAGCCATACTCCCAGAGGGAACTATAGGCTTAAGTGCCGTGTGAAATAACAAAATAGAACAAATTTTGTCAGAGGAAAGAAAGTCTCTGTGACGGTCTGGAGTTTGAGACTCTCTGATTTGAGACTCTGGTTTGTTTGCAATCGTGTCATTACGATTTCGTGAGTCAGGATGTAGACATAATATTATAGTGAATATCACAGTGGTACCGTAGTATACGGATAAGATAATAAATGCTCAGGTATATATATATATATATATATATATATATATATATATATATATATATATATATATATATATATATATATATATATATATATATATTTATATATATATATATATATATATATATATATATATATATATATATATATATATATATATATATATATATATATATATATTGTGTGTGTGTGTGTGTGTGTGTGTGACCCAACAATTAATATATATATTTGCACTAATAACTCAGTACAGTTGTGACCGGGGTAGACGTGTGAATGGCTCATTACTTTGTAATTTGTTCATTATTGTAACCATGTATAGACGTGTTGATGATTCATTACCTTCGTAACTTGGTCATGATTGTGACCAGATCTACCTGGAGTTCATTACCTTTGTAACTTGTTCAGCTATCAAAACTTTGGGGTCGAGTCC
>WNWK01047264.1:0-13997 GCA_009830355.1 Cherax destructor | reverse complement strand
TTCCCTTTAATTTCCACATTCCGAATTTTTTTTGATAATATTTACACCACACATTGCCCTTAGACAGGACATCTTTTACTGCCTCCAGCCCCCCCCCCCTCACTGCAGCTTTTTAAACCCATGCTTCACACCCATATAAGAGTGTTGGTACCACTGTACTTTCGTACATTCCCTTCTTTCCTCCATGGATAACATTTTTTTGTCTCCACAGATACCTCAACGCACCACTCCCCTTTTTTTTCCTTCTAAATTTTTTGGGTTTAAACCCCATCCTTCATAAACCCATCTCCCACACAACTCCGAAATATTTTTGAAAACATTTACTTCTTCCAAAACCCTTTTCTCCAATGTGATATCCAATTTTTCTTTTTTAAACTTTATTATTTTTTTATTTTTAAAAGGAATTTTTTAGGTTCAGATATACAGAAATTACAGATTTATGGGTCCATATCTTTTAAATTTCATTATTATTGTTACAGAAAAACAGAATTTTTTTAATTTTCAAGCATGACACACCCGAATATCACATCCCGCAATATTTTAAAATTTCGCCAGTTTTTGTGACCCACCAATCTCAACTGCCAGATTATTAATAAACCAAAACCTTTTGGTAAAATATTGATCTATGAAACAAGTGAAAATTCACAGGTAATATACCCATTCAGCAGTACAAAAGTCCCCAATATCTAAAAAATTTTATGCAGATGGAAATAAAAAGTTAAAAACCCTTTAGTGAAAGATTCCATAGATATGGAATATGATTTAAACAAAGGGCTGAAAGAAATTTCAATTGACCTTATTGGTAAGCGGGGGAAACAAAGAGGTTTACATATGTGATACCGTGGGAAATGAGCTTATAAAGGCCAAAAAAAAAGGGGAAACAAGTAAGTTTCCCCTTGACTTTTTTAAAGGGGGGAGAACAAGAGGTTACATTTTAAAAAAAAAAAAATAGAAAGGATACTGAAAATATTTTTCACAAACATTGGTGGTAGATAGGGGGGAAAAGGGGGGCAAAAGGCAGTACTGTTTCCTGTTACAAAAAAAAAATTTAAAAAAAAATTCCCAATTGAAGGGGGCAAAATGTGTATAGTTTTTCCCTTTTGGGGAAAAAAAAATTTTCACATAAAAGGGGGGGCATTTAATATTTTTTAAATTGAGGTAGTTTTTAAAAACCCCCAAAAACCCCACATAAAACACCTCAGAAAATCAGTAAGCAACACTGGGTAAAAAAGAAAAAAAAAATATTAATCAGAGGTAGCATAAAAGAATTTTTTTTTTTTTTTTTTGGGGGCCCGGGTTTAAAACCCAAATTAAACTGAAGAATAATAAACTAGTTTTAAACCCAAGGAAAAAACAAAAATTAATTCATGACTTCTTCATTTCAGGTGTTTGGTGGTGTTTATCCATGGATCAGAAGGAGCCCCCGCACTCAAAGCTGCTATAGAACATCTCTGCCTCAATGATGGTTTTCTGTTTCCATTGAATCTGGGAAGAAGGCTGATGTTTTTAAAAAATTTAAAAATTTACATTTAATTTAAATGTGTGGGTTTGGGGGACAGCAACCCCGGGGGGGTAAAACCATCCTGCCGGGGGACTGTGAAACAGAAACCTGGGAAAATGTTTTAATGAGGGGAGGATTGCTGGTGTTTTTTTTTTGTCTCATAAACATGAAAAATTTCAGGACGCCCTTTCTATTTTTACTTCCCCTTGGGGTCACACTACGCAAAAAATTTAAAACTTTTTTAACACACCTTTTGAGTTTTTTTTTTTTTTATTTTAATAGTTTTTGTCTTATTGTTTTTTCCCCTTTTTATATCCAGGGGGGAAATGGAATAAGAATTTTTTCCCCCTAGCCCTGCGTGTTGTAAAAGTCAACAAAAAAACCCGGGGGAAAAATTAGTAACCCCCTTTTTCCCGATAGCTTACGGAAAAAGAAGAAAAAACCGTCAAAGGG
Source organism: Cherax destructor (assembly GCA_009830355.1). NCBI lineage: Eukaryota > Metazoa > Arthropoda > Malacostraca > Decapoda > Parastacidae > Cherax > Cherax destructor. The sequence continues at coordinate 12,043 of WNWK01047264.1, read as the reverse complement.
GGGTGTTTAAAACGTGGATGTTGGGGTTTTAAAGATAAGAAAGAGAGATTGTAGATGTTATGAATGAAAAAGGGATGTCCGGGTTTTTTGAGAAAAAACTGAAGGGGTAGGAGAGTTTCAGGGGGAAAAAAAAAAGGGGTTAGGGTCGGGGGGTTTTAAATAGATTTTAAATAAAGAAGGAGGGGAATAATGTTAAAATCAGTTATGGCAGGTAAAAAAGGGGAAAAAAATGATAAAAAAGGGGTTATGTGATAAAAAAAAGGTTTGGGTGTAAAAAGGGGGTTATAGAAATGTTATACCTGGAGAAGAGAAAAAGAGAGGAGAGAGAGAGATTTTGGGAAATGTTGGTAATGGGGGGTTTTTTTAAAAAAGAGAGAGTAATTGGGGGTTTGGGGGTCTTATTTTAAAGTGGGTAAAAATTTTGGGATGGAGTAGTAGGTAAATTTTTGGGGGGAAAGAAAAAGGGGAACCATTAATTGAGCTAGTGTGAAAGAGGTTTTTAAAAGGAAACATATTTTATGGGAAAAAGAGGATAAATAAATATACAAGGTATGATATAGCACGTGGAAAGTAGTTTGTTGGATTATGTATTGGTGGATGGTTGATATAGGTTTGGGGGATGACATTTTTATGGGGGGCAACGGATATATCAGATCATTATTTGGTTGTACCCACATTTAAATAAAAGGTAGATGGGAAAAAAAGAAAATGGAAACAAAGTAAGAGAGATAAAAGTGTATAAACTAAGGGAGGAGGAAGGGGGGGTGAGAAAAAACAACTTTTGGGGAAAAAAGGGGGGGTTAGTAAGAGGAGGGGTGGGGGGTTGAAGAGAGTTGGGAATTTTTTAAAAATGCAAATTGGGAATGAAAAGAATTTTTGTGGCTATGGAGGGGGGGGCGGGGGGAAAAGAGGAGTGGGGGGGAAATGAAAAGAAAGGGGGTGGATAAAAAAAAAAGGGGTAGCTTATGGGGGGTTTTTTTAAAAACGGGAAGTGTTAATAGAAGAAGATATATGGAGAGAAAAAGAAAGGTGAAAGGGGTGAGAGGGGAAAAGAGAGGGATGAAAGAATGGGAGAGGCTCGTCAAGAAATTTTTTGAAAAAAAAAAAAATTTTTGGGGGGAAAATAAACAAAAGAAAGCCTGGGAAAACCAATGGTTTGTCATTTAAAAAAACAGGGGGGGGGAGTTAGTAGATGGGGAGCTGGAGGGGGGTAGATGGCGGAGTATTTTGAGGAATTTTAAATTCGATGAAAAGAGGGGGGGTTTTTCTGTACTGGCCGGGGAAAACACTTTAGGAGGAAGAAGAGCAGATGAGTGGGGGGGGGGGGTGGGGGAATAGAATGAAAGGGGAAAGAGCTGGAATTGAGGGGAAACATAAAAATTTTAAAAAACGGGGGGGTATATGCTGGAGTGGTTGGTATTTTTTTTTAATAAATGTATGAAAGAGGAAGGTACCTGGGGGTTGGGGAGAGCATGTATAGTTCCATTATAAAAAGGGGGAAGGGGGGTAAAGAGGAGGAAAAAAATTATAGGGAAAAAATTTTGAGTCCCCGGGGGAAAGTGTAGGGGGGGGTTTTTATTGAAAAAATTTTGGGGGGTAAGACAGAAGAGGGTTTTGGGAGATGAGCAAGGAGGCTTTAGAGTGGGAGGGGTTTTAGATAAATGTTTACAGGAAGCATATAGGGGAACAGTTTTTGATAAAGGAGAGAAGTTTTTTTTGGGATTTATGGGGGTTTGAAAAGGCAAGGGTAGAGTGGATAGGGGAGCAATGTAAAAAATTTGGGTATGGAATGGTTTTGTTACTGAAGGCTGTAAAAAGTTTTTATGAGGATAGTGGGGGCTCAGGTTAGGGGGGGTAGGGAGAGGGGGATTACTTCCCCCAAAAAAAAAAGGGCTTTGACAGGGGGGTTTTAAAGTCACCATGGTTTTAATATATTTATAGATGGGTTGTAAAAAAAAATGCTAGGGTGTTGGGGAGAGGGGGGGGGTTAAATTATGGAGAATTAAATGAAAAAGGGGGGTTTACACAGTTACTTTTTGCTGATGATACTGTGCTTATGGGAGATTCAAAAAAAAAAGGGGGAAAGGGTTTGTGGGGGGTTTGGGGGGGGGGGAAAAAAAGGGAGATAAGAGTAAGGGGGGGGGTATCAAACGAAAATAAAGAAAAAAATTAAAATCACTTTGGAGAGAGGGGTTATGGAAAGGAAAAAATTTTTAGATAGGGGGGTTTACGGGCAGCCCGGGTGGGGTTTTTAAAAAGGGGGGGGTTAACCATAGAATTGATGAAGGAAAAAAAAGGGGGGGGTATCTGTGGAGACAAAAAAATTAGGGCCCTGGAGGCAAAAAAGGGGGAAAAAACGAGATAGTGGTACCAACACTTTATATGGGTGAAAATGGGGCAAAAAATGAGCAGGAGGGGGTGGGGCAGGGGATGTCCTGTCTAAGGGGAATGTGGTGTAAAATTTTGGAAAAAGGGGAATTTTGGAAAAATTTTTAGAAGGGGGGGGTTACCGATTTTTTAGGGGGGTGAAGAGGGTTTTTTAGGGGGTTTTTGGGGGTTTTGGGGGAAAAGGGTCAAAGTAGAATGACTTGGGGCGATAAATTTTTGGGGGAAAGGGAAAGGGGGGGGGGTGCCCCCGAAAAAAGGTTTGGGGGGGAAAGGGGAAAAAAGGGGGGTTTTTTGGGGAGGGGTTGGACTTCCAGCAAGATTTTGGCTTTGATAGGGGGAATGGATGAATGGTTTTTTTTTGGGGGGTGACGATCCCTTGGAGGGGGCAGGGAACTTTTTTTGAAGGGATTTGGGGAAAACCCCCTTTAAATTTATTTAGTTGGGCCCTTTAGTCCTGGGGAAAAAAGGGAAATCAATGCCCGGGACTTTAAAAAGGGGGGCTGAGATAGTGACAGCTGGGGGGGGCTTTTTTTTCCGCGGGGATCTGAGCCCCCCCAAAGACAGGGTTTGATGAGTGTGGGGAAATGTTGAATGATGAAAAGTATTTTCTTTTTGGGGTTTTCTTTTTTTTCAACCCTTTTCCGTGGGGGCGGCGACTTGGAAAAAAAAAAAAAAAAAAATTTTAAAAAAAGACGTCTTCCAAAGGCTGGGGGACCCGAAAAAAAAAAAAATGAAAAAATTTTTTTTTTTTTACATTTAGTAATCTGTTAATATCCCTAAAAAAAAAAATTTGATTGTTTCGTAATTGTTTTCCCGCTATTAGGTAAGGTTGGAGACTTGGATTTCTGGGCCCCCACATGGATGTTTTTCCCAGCGCTGGGCAAAAACATGGGGCCCAAAGGGGGATAAAAACCCTACTGCCTCAAGGTTAGATGCTTTTCTTTTTTAAAATTTCCTTTAAAAATTTAAAGGGTTTTTTTTCTGTGTTTTAAAATTTGACAGAGGTTAAAAACCCTATTTTTGTACATTGTTTATATTTTTGTAAAAAATTTTTTTCTTTTTTTCTATGCTTTTTTTTTTTTAAACTTTTTATTATTAATAAAGTTGTTTCTCTGTGTTAGTAATGTTTGTACATTGTTTATATTTATGTAAATCTGTTTCCTTTTGCCTCACATCTGTGATGCTTTCTTGTTTATTGTGAAATGCCCTATCTCAAGTTGACGGCCTTCTCATGCTGACTCTTCCCTCAGGCTTTCCAGATACTGCCTCAGTGTTGAAAGGATTCTTAAAAGAAATATCTGAAACATTTGGTCAAAATAATTAATTTATTGTCTATTCCAAACAAAACAAAGATCTCCTGCATACACTGTTTGAGAACTTCACACAATCAGACACCTTCCAATTACACTGCTTTTATGCTCATAGTGGGGAAGAAACATGAAACATAGAGAGGAAACAGAAAGACGTAGCAGAAAGTTTTTCAAGGAAAAAGAGATGTGGGAAGAAAACAGAGCAGACGATGATAAAGTGTAAGTCATGTAGTAAGAAGGGTATTAGTAAAACAAGTGCAAGTTTCTTTATTTTGCTGTGTTATTCAATTAAAATGAGATCAGAATTTATTTTTTTTAATTTAATCATTATATAAAAATTTCCTCTGCATACATCATAAAAAATTTTAAGAGACAGTTCAAATGTTAAAAAGGTACTTATAAAAATGGGCCATTGCCGCTTGCCCATCTTAAAATGCCAGTTCTGGAGATTTTGGGGCAGAGTTCCTGGATTTTTAGTGTTTATGTACATCGAGTTTTTTTGAAAAGATTTTTAACTGACACCGGAGACAAAAAATGACATCTCATGGAAAAGAAGGGAATGTATGAGTACAGGTAACAAACACTCTTATGGGTTGTGAAGCGGGATTAGAATGCCAGTGGCAAGACAGAGGCTGGAGTCAGTGGAGATGTCGTTTCATGCTACTTTTGTTAGGCTAGGTTTATGAGGGTTTGTCAGAAACAGACAAGCCTGACGCGGATCTTAGTCAGATGGATGACCCACCGTTAGGAGCTTTGGTCATCTGGCTGAGGCCTTCAAGCTGGCTTACCGGTCCACCCCTTAAAAATATGGGTCACGTGTGTGTGAGCGTGTTAGATAGAGTGAATGGAGACGACGGTTTTTGGACCTGACGAGCTGTTGGAGTGTGAGCAGGGTAATATTTTGAGAAGGGATTCAGGGAAAACCAGTTAGTTGATTTGCTGGACTTGAGTCCTGAAGGAAGCGCCAATGCCCGCACTTAAAGGAGGGAATTGGGATAGGCCAGTTGGGAGGGACTTATCAGCCACTCGATTCAGCCAAAGACAGGATTATTTATGAGTGAGGTGAAAGTGTTGAATGGATGATGAAAGCATTGGGGGATTTTCTTTTGGGTCACCCTGCCTCGGGAGACGGCCGACTTGTTGAAAAATTATAACCATTTATCTAAAGGACAATGTAGGCGAAATATTATGCAGAATTGCTAGTGGAAAGTAGGAGGAGATGGTTAAAAGTATTATTCAGACAACCAGCTGAGGAGGGAAGTTAGAAATGGCTTGATCATTTAGAGAGGATGGAGCAAAATAGGATGACTTGGAGGGTGTCTAAATTTGCAGAGGGAGGAGGGTAGGGGTCATCTCTAGGAATGGATGGAGGGTGGCACAGCATGCTAGATAGGAGTAATTGGAGACGAATGGCTTTGGACATGACAAACTATTGAGTGTAAGTAGGTAATATTTTGAAAGATTCAGGAAACCGTTAGCTGGATTTGAGTCCTGGAGGAAGTGGTCAGCACTTTTAAAGGAGGGGTTTGGGATATTTGCTGCTTCTGGAGTGATATCTGAACGTCTATCAGAACTGTCAGATATATATATATATTTTTTTAACATGTCGGCAGTCTCCACCAAGGCAGAGTGACCCAAAAAAATGGAAACACTTTCACCATCCTTCAACACTCTACCATCTTCAACATAATCACCGTCTTCTTGTGAGGGCCTGATACAACAGTTAAGATAATCACCAAACATATACAGACTCATTATCGCTTGAGAATTCTTCCAGAATGCTGTTTAACCCTCGGTGTTTGGTCGTACACGGCTTATGCCCTGGGGTTTTTTGACGACTAGTACGCCAAATTTAGCCCTCAAATCACAGAAACAGGCCGTTAGGCCTAGATGTGATAGAATGGGTCTGTGCAACAAAGCGCAGTATAAAATTCCTGCACCATACAGTACTTAGGAAAAAAAAACTGACCGGTGTTTTTGGGTTTAAAACGGCGATTTTTGGCAGTCTATTTTCGTATGATATTTATGCTTGTATTCTCGCTTCTTAGTCTCATTTTATAGAATAGATGATATATTGCGAAATAGAGATAATTTTGACTGCTTCACGATGACAAGTACTTAAAACTGAGCAAAGTAGCTTAAAAATGTTCGATTTCTTGGGCCCATGTTCAAGAGTAAACAAATCACACCATGCTTAACTAATACACATCAATCAGAGCCTAATATTCTGCACAAGGGTGCCTGATATTTATACTATTTTTACAATGATGCATTTGTATACATAACAGTAAATCTTCTATTTTTGTGAGAATAAAAATTCAAATGAAAAGCAAAGAATGTAAGAGGGCCTGAGACGACTAATGAACAGAGAAGATGTTATTTAGTGCCAGGAATGCCCGCCTTGTTTATCTGACCCTATTTTGAAATTGCTGAAATTTGTGTGAAATTGGCCAAACCTGCCATTTTCGACCACTATTTTTGGGTAGTTGAAATTGGTAAATAGGCGGTTTCTACCCAATCGATAGAAGAAATGGAGTTCCAGCGAAATATACTTCTAGTAGACTGGAAACATTGGAATTTGCCGAAAATAGGCCTGGGGTGGGGCGAATCGCCGATGCGTAATGTCACGGATACTGCCAACTTGCCAAAGCATAATTCTCGTTATTGATCACCTCATAATTTTTGTGGCGTTAAGATCGGAAAAAAGATTCTCTATCATTTCATAAGGAAAATACTCTTTTTTTTTTTTAAATTTCGGGACCCCAGAACGATTTTCAGAGACCCCTGGACCCCAAAGGGTTAAGTGTCGCTATCGAACGAATTTGCCCCATAAGGGCAAATGTAAATTAGATTAGTTATTTCAGACCCCCACTTACAAAGTTAATTTCACAAAAATACACTTCACATAATTGTTCTAGGTTTGAGGTGAACTAAAACCGAGGGTCCACTGTATATTTATATCACTACATGTTCTGTGGTAGATGGGGAAAACTTTTAATTACCCCAGTGTGAATGATCTGCATAAAGTATATTGTTTTACTTGTTTACTCTTCATATTTCTTCAGGTAAAATGTGCATGGTGATCGTGTCATCGGAGTTTGGTGGAGAAGAAGTAATCATCACTAATCCATCTCTTTGGCCAGAAAGACTAACATCAGTGAGACAAATGAACCATTTGTTATGGGTACTATTATCACACCTGGTCAAAGTTATATCTCAAATAATTAAGCTTTAATTGACATATAATTGTGGATTACTGTATTTAAGTTACTAAGAATTTTAATTTTTATTGTGTATGAAATGCTTTGGGTTGCAGCAGTAAACAAAGGGGCCCGCATTGAAGCAATGCACTGTAGTATTCTCCGACCTTATGATCTAAATTTCATGATTTACAAGTGACTTCTGTAATTTATTTCTATTTATGAACTGGTTCAGGTGTCAAAAGAGTTTAATTTTTAGAGACCTGTAATGCTTCTGTTACTAATTTTCCTTTCATTTTGTTCTCGCAAAAAGTAAAAAAAAGTCTCATTATTTTCATTTTTTGTCTCTCAGTCTGACCTAATCTTTAAATATATCAGTCCCCGGCATAAAATATATCTTCAACCAGAGTTTTAGTTTAGTTTCCTTGCTATGTCAAAGAAGCTTCTCGATATTGTACATGACATAATTCAGTATTCTTTGATGAAATATTCTCTAAATTTGAATATTTTCCTTGTTTAGGCACTTTTGCAGTTGTTATAGTGATCTTCAGGAACACAAACTAAGCCAACATTTACTCACCTCTAAACACCCCAGTAATTACTATAGTATTGGCCTTTTTTCAGCCTAACTGTCCTTCCTGCCTCCATTTTTATTATCAGCAGCCCCAAGCTATATCCCCAGCCGCCAACTCCATTTCGTCATACAATCAACACCTGCACTCATTCTCTCACATGACAGATGCCTGTACCGTCAATATTTTGTTTTTTTTTGATTTAGTTTATCTGAATTCTTAATCAGAATATGTGCATTCATGAAAGGTCTCGGGAAATTTTAAAAAACACCCCCCCTTCCCTTTTTTAATTTTTTTCTCACATGGTTTGTTTCATTGATTAGGTATATCTATGACACTCATTATAAAAAAATCATGCATTAATTTAATTTTTCAACAACACCTACTTGGGTGCCATCAGGGGCTGTGTCAAAGCGAGGAGTTCAATATATATTTTAAAAATTTTGGGTAATACCAGAATAATCATACAAATAAACTCCCCTTGAATGAAATGTGGTTGACTTTTGGTGCTTTAAAATCATTCTCATCAGGATAAAATTTTTACTATAAAACTTGGGGTTTGAGCCATCTGGGCATTGTAAAGGGGATTTGAATTTTCAATAAGTGTAAATAAAAATTTTTTTGTGCCCTCATATATAAAATCTTCTTTTTTCGCACCAGCCGCCCCCCCGGTTGGCCCAAAAATAAAAAAAAAAGTTTCCCCCTTTTTTTTTTTTTTTCAACCGTGGGGCCCCCTTTCCCCCCGGGGGGGGGCCCAAAAGGGAAAAAGAAAGTTTTCCTTTTTTTTTAATAAATATACAGGAGAAGGGGTTTTTTTAAACCCCTTTCCCCCCGGGATTTTAGTCGCCCACGACACGCATGGGGTTATGGAGGAAGAATTCTGTTCCACTTCCCCCCCGGGGAATATATAAAGATATCCTTTTTTAAATTTTAGTTAAACTAAAATTTTTTGTTAATATATTTTTTTTCTTCTCCATGGGGGGAAAAAGGGAAAAATTTTTTCCATAAACCATGCATGTAAAAAAGGGAAAAAATGCGAATCAAAGGGGCCCTATCCCCTTTTCCCGTATACAAAAAATTAAAAAAAAAAATTTTTTTTTTTTCCCGGGGGAAAACATTTGTGAAAAACAAATTCTTCTTTTTTGGGGGGCCCTGCTTTTTTTGGGGGAAAAAGCTGTTGAGTTAAAAAAAAAAAAGGGGCTTTGGGTTATTAGTAAATCTAACCTCAAATTGAGTTGGCCATTGAGGCTCATTAACTCGGGTACAATGTTATATCACACTTATTATTTTTTTATTATATTACACTTTTCATTTTTTTTTTCACCAGGGTACAGCCCTAAAAAAAAACAAACATTTCACCATTAATAGTTCTCATGCCATTCCAGAAGGCCATAAATATTGCTGTTTGAATTTTGGGCCCCTCAGAACTGTAATATGCCCACTCTGTTAAAAAGACAGGCAGTTTTTTTCCCCCAATTTTTTAAAAAACTCAGTTTCTCTGGGGGGGTTTTTTCTGGGCCCTTTTTTATATATGGTTTTTTCTTGCTGTGGAAAACACAAGTATGCAAAACAAGTCTATTTGGATAAATTTTTTTAAAAACCTTTGTGGAGGGGGACTAGGGACTTGTGTTGGCGCTGCATTATTATTATTTTTTTTTGGTAAAGACTGATGGGAGATTAGGGGGGGGGTTTACCCCCCTTTTTTCTACTTTGTGTTGGGACCACCTGATGTGTGAATGACTGGTCTAAAGTTTTTTACTACGTCTGTCCACAGTTGAATTTTCCCCGAAGGGGTCAGGTTCCCCTGAGCTCTGTCCCTCCCACATTACTCAAGCCAGAACAATGGGAAAGAATATTTGTGAAAAATTTAAAAGGGAAAATTTTCCCCCCAACAGTTGTTCCAGGTATGTGAAAATATATACATATTTGAATTTCTTTTTTTACATTAAGACCATCTCACACCAAAACAGGGTGCCCCAAAAAAGGGGAAACACATTAATCATCATTTATTCAACTGTTTTTTGCCAGAAGAGTGCTGATATGACATTCGGGTTTTCCCCCTTTTTTTCTGAAACCCCCCCCCCTTTTTCCCCTTTCAGAGGGGGGGGAGCTACCCTTCCCACCTCCAGGGTCTTCCCACCAATTTCCTTGACCCCCGTCATAAATATCGGTGTTACCGTGTATCAAAATTGTCAAGTCACTTTAATTTAGGCAGTAATGAATCCCCTTGTTTATCCTTTTTTGTTTATGCTTCTAAATTTTTTTCCCCCATTTGTTTTTTGGACTTTCATAATGCAACTTGTAGCCCAGAATTTTTTTCTAGGTTTAAATTTATGTAACACTAAAAAAAAAAAGTTTTGTGACCCAAAATGGTGGATCGGGGGGAAAATTTTGGAGAGTTCTATAAATTTTTGGGGATTTCCCGGGAACCCTTTCAAGAAAATTATTATGGAAAGATGGGGAAAATATATTCAAAGTGAAAAAAAAAACGTTACTTCCCTTTTTCATACAGTAGCACCACAAGAGATTATTAGTGTTTTATTAGTGAAATATCAATGACAATATTTCAGTAGATTCAAAAAGAAAATTTTTTTCTTCATTTTATTTTTTTCCCCCACCAAGGTAGCCCCCCAAAGGAAGAGTTGCATTCACCACCATTTATTCAAAAAAGTTAGTCTTTTTCCCGAAGGGCAGACACCCAGTTCAAAAACCCCCATTACTGTACTGTTTTCAGAGTGTGGGGGCTCCATGAACTGAGTCTCCCTTCCATATTGCCTTTTGCTTAGTGCCACTTTTGTACATTGTTCACATACTTATATACTGTAGTCCCTTTTGGAATTTTAAAGGTCCCCATTGAACAATTTGGTATTCAAATCTTTGTTCAGAAAAAAAACGCTGGGGCGAAATTTTGCTCTTCGACCAAAAAAACACGACCTCCCCGAAAATTCACTGTAAACTGTTTTGTTTTTTATATTATTTGATAAATAAAAGTCCCAAAAACCCCAAAAGATTAATATAACAGCCAAACCCAAAAAAAAATTTGGGTTTGGGGGAAAAAATTTTTTCAGTACCGAAAAATTTGGGGGCCCCGATTTCCCTTTTTGGGGTCGAATTAGTTCGAGTACCAGGGTTTTTTTTCCCCTGTTTTCCCCACTTACCATAACTAAAAAAATGATTTTTAAAAATTTTAAAATTTGATCTGCAGATTTTCAAAAAGCTTTTTGGGGGGAGATATTTTGGGACGGACCAACATAAAACCCCGAGGAAAGATGCCTTTTTAAAATTTTTAAATTTACCCTTTAACTTTCAATTTTTTTTTTTTAAAAAAATTTTTTTAAATATATCCAAAAATATTGGCTAAAAAGATATTGACATGCCATTTATTCAGCAGTGAAAAAAAATAAAGATTTTATTTCGCAAAGGTTTCAATTTTTAATTTTCAATTTTGGTTTGTTAAGTACAAAAAAACCCCCATCTGGGGGTTTTTTGGGGGAGACTAACCCCAGACATAATAATTTTTTAAAATCTAGACAAGATAAGAGTGGTTAATATTTTAATAAATCATTTTATCTTAATACAATGTGAGGTGGTCAAGGTGGAGGTTTAAAAGACAATAATCTTGAAGTTGCATAATAAAAACAATATTTTCAATTAATGGTTCGACAGTAATATTTCATGGATTGGCAGATGTTTCCCCCTTTTGGGGGCCAAAAAAAGAGATTCGCATTGTCCCAGGGGGCCAAACCGTGATCTGCCCTGAGCTCACTCACTCAGATAAACTGTTTCGGTAAATTTGGGCCTGATATGAGAGAATGCATCTAGGTGGGTAAGTGTCACCATATAAAATAAATCCTGAAGCAAGCAGGGGGAAGAGAAAAAAAAAAACGACTGTATTTTTTTTTAAAACAGCAACTTTGTGCTGTATTTTCATGTGGTTTTTAATTGTATTCACGGGTTTTTTTTCTCAAAAAAAAACAAAAAAATTTTTTTGATTGGGGTTTTTGGGACTAAAAAAAAGCTTCAAATTGAGCCCCAAAAAAAGTGGAAATGTTTAATTTTTTCTGATTTTCAAAAATAAACAAATCATATCACGCCGCCAATACACGCCCAAATGGTGGGTCTAAATACGTTTACAAATACTGATAGTGTTTTTCAATTATTACAAATTTTTTAAGAGAACCCTCTATTTTTTTTTGGGGGAATAAAAATTCTTTTTTTAAAAACAAAAATCAAAATGGAATTCAATTTTTAAAACCTGGAAACATAACTAATAAACAAAAGGGGGAAAATTTTTTTGGTTTTTAGGAATGCCTGGGATTTTTTTTTTGGACACTGTTTTTAAATTTAAAATTTTGAACTTTGTGTTAAAAAAAACAAATTACCAAATTCTGTACTTTTTGGCTACATGAAAAGTTGATTGGGGGTTTCTTGTATTTAAACAAAAAAAAAAAGACCCAAAAATTTAAAAGGGAAAGCCCAAAAAATTTTGGGCAACTGGAATAATGTAATTGTCCTAAAATGGGGGGCAAAGTACAAAAAAACCCCAAAAAGTAAAAAATCATACACAAATTTC
>WNWK01047263.1:0-13997 GCA_009830355.1 Cherax destructor | reverse complement strand
GCACGAGTGTTCGTGGCATGGTATGTGTGCACGAGTGTTCGTGGCATGGTATGTGTGCACGAGTGTCTCATGTGGCATGGTATGTGTGCACGAGTGTTCGTGGCATGGTATGTGTGCACGAGTGTTCGTGGCATGGTATGTGTGCACGAGTGTTCGTGGCATGGTATGTGTGCACGAGTGTTCGTGGCATGGTATGTGTGCACGAGTGTTCGTGGCATGGTATGTGTTCACGAGTGTTCGTGGCATGGTATGTGTGCACGAGTGTTCGTGGCATGGTATGTGTGCACGAGTGTTCGTGGCATGGTATGTGTACACGAGTGTTCGTGGCATGGTATGTGTGTACGAGTGTTCGTGGCATGGTATGTGTGCACGAGTGTTCGTGGCATGGTATGTGTGCACGAGTGTTCGTGGCATGGTATGTGTGCACGAGTCTTCGTAGCATGGTATGTGTGTACGAGTGTTCGTCGCATGGTATGTGTGCACGAGTGTTCGTCGCATGGTATGTGTGTACGAGTGTTCGTGGCATGGTATGTGTGTACGAGTGTTCGTGGCATGGTATGTGTGTACGAGTGTTCGTGGCATGGTATGTGTGTACGAGTGTTCGTAGCATGGTATGTGTGTACGAGTGTTCGTGGCATGGTATGTGTGCACGAGTGTTCGTGGCATGGTATGTGTGTACGAGTGTTCGTGGCATGGTATGTGTGCACGAGTGGTCGTGGCATGGTATGTGTGCACGAGTGTTCGTACTCACCTAATTGTACTCACCTAATTGTGGTTGCAGGGGTCGAAACTCAGCTCCTGGCCCCGCCTCTTCGCTGTCTGCTACTGGGTCTCTGCTCTCCAAGCTCCATGAGCTTTATCATACCTTGTCTTAAAACTATGTATGGTTCCTGCCTCCACTATATCTTTCTCTAGTCCATTCCACTTCCTGACTACTCTGTGGCTGAAGAAATGTTTCCTGACATCCCTTTGACTCATCTGAGTCTTCAGCTTCCAGTTGTGTCCCCTTGTTTCTGTGTTCCATCTCTGAAACAACCTGTCACTATCTACCTTGTCAATTCCCCGCAGTATTTTGTATGTCGTTATCATGTCTCCTCTGACCCTTCTTTCCTCCAGTGTCGTTAGTCCTATTTCCCTCAATCTTTCTTCATAAGACAGACCCCTGAGTTGTGGAACTAACCTTGTCGCAACCCTTTGCACTTTCTTCAGTTTCCTTACGTGCTTGACCAGGTGTGGGTTCCAGACTGGTGCTGCATATTCTAGTATGGGCCTGACGTACACGATATACAGTGTCTTGAACGATTCCTTGTTAAGGTAACGGAACGCTAATCTAAGGTTTGCCAGACGCCCATATGCTGCCGCAGTTATCTGGTTGATGTGTGCCTCCGGAGACGTGCTTGGCGTTATACTCACTCCAAGGTCTTTCTCCTTTGCCGAGGTTTGTAGCCTTTGTCCACCCAGCTTGTACTCTGTCAGCGGTCTTCTTTGCCCTTCTCCGATCCTCATGACTTTGCATTTGGAGGGATTGAATTCGAGAAGCCATCTGCTAGACCAGATGTCGAGCTTGTCCAGGTCTGTTTGCAGCCCTGCCTGGTCCTCTTCCGATGTGATTCTCCTCATTATTTTCACATCATCCGCGAATAGAGACACTTCTGAGTCTATCCCGTCCGTCATGTCATTTACATATACCAGGAATAACACTGGTCCTAGGACTGACCCCTGCGGTACACCGCTCGTCACAAACGCCCACTGTGATACCTCACCACGCACCATGACCCGTTGTTGCCTCCCTTTGAGGTATTCCCTGATCCATTCCAGTGCCCTTCCTGTTATACCTGCTTGTTCTTCCAACTTCTTTACTAATCTCATGTGAGGAACTGTGTCGAAGGCCTTCCTGCAGTCCAGGAAAATGCAATCAACCCACCCTTCTCTCTCCTGCCTTACCTCTGTTACTTTATCATAGAACTCTAGGAGGTTTGTTACACAGGATTTGTCTTCCCGGAAACCGTGCTGTCTGGTGTTTATTATCCTGTTCCGCTCAAGGTGTTCCACGATTCTTTTCCTGATGATTTTCTCCAGGACTTTGCACACTATACATGTAAGTGACACCGGTCTATAGTTTAGCGCCTCTTTTCTGTCTCCTTTTTTTAAAAATGGGGACTACGTTGGCCTTCTTCCATACCTCAGGTAGCTGCCCAGTTTCAAGGGATGTGTTGAATATTATGGTAAGTGGCACACTCAGTACCTCAGCTCCTTCCCGAAGAACCCACGGGGAGATATTGTCCGGACCCATCGCCTTTGAGGTATCGAGGTCACTGAGTAACTGCTTCACTTCCTCCTCAGTTGTGTGTATGCCCTCTAGCACTTGGTACATCCCTTGTTGGTGACGAACCATGTCCTGCCTACCCAGCTGCCTTCCTTCCTCCATCGTGAATACTTCCTTAAACCTCAAGTTGAGCTCCTCACATACCTGTGTGCACGAGTGGTCGTGGCATGGTATGTGTGCACGAGTGTTCGTGGCATGGTATGTGTGTACGAGTGTTCGTAGCATGGTATGTGTGTACGAGTGTTCGTGGCATGGTATGTGTGCACGAGTGTTCGTGGCATGGTATGTGTGTACGAGTGTTCGTGGCATGGTATGTGTGCACGAGTGTTCGTGGCATGGTATGTGTGTACGAGTGTTCGTGGCATGGTATGTGTGCACGAGTGGTCGTGGCATGGTATGTGTGCACGAGTGTTCGTGGCATGGTATGTGTACACGAGTGGTCGTGGCATGGTATGTGTGCACGAGTGTTCGTGGCATGGTATGTGTGCACGAGTGTTCGTGGCATGGTATGTGTGCACGAGTGGTCGTGGCATGGTATGTGTGCACGAGTGTTCGTGGCATGGTATGTGTGCACGAGTGGTCGTGGCATGGTATGTGTGCACGAGTGTTCGTGGCATGGTATGTGTGCACGAGTGGTCGTGGCATGGTATGTGTGCACGAGTGGTCGTGGCATGGGGTTTGGAGTGAGATGTGTGTGCGTATGTATGTGTGGCCTCATACATTTTAGAGTGAAAGGAGAGAATTGTGTGCATTTTTCTTTGCATGTGTGTGTGTTTGTAATACCTGGGACTGTGTGTGTGTTTTTAATGCATGCAAGTGTATGTGTAATGGTGTACGTAAGGTGCGTGTGTTGAAACGTATAAAAGTATGTGAAAATACTTGTATATGTGTAAGTTTGTGCGCTTGTTAGCCTCTGAGTGTCAAATGTAAAAGATGAATAAATAAATAATAATAAAAACTGTAATATTTAACACAGTTTTGATGGAGGTGGACAAGTTCTTCAACACTTGGACATTCATTGACATAAAATAAAACACCCACAACTACTTTTAAACTGCTAAATAAATAAATAAATCATGTACTTAGTATAAATTCATAGTGTCACATAAAAGGATTTCCAAAATTTTACTTAATTAACCTCTCCTCGGTGGCCGAACTGTGTGGCAGCTTGGTCTCGTCTAGCTGGTGTACGGTCGTGGCTGTCTTGGTGGGTGTAATTACTGGACGCAGTTTTCTGTGTGTCACCTCCAGTAATTACACCCACCTGGACAGTCTCTACCGTACACCAGCTAGACGAGACCAAGCTGCCACCCAGCAAAGGCACTGGGGGTGGCAACCGCTGACTCTGGGGAAGTGGGGAAGGGAGTCCACTCAGGTGACACAAGTGGACTTCTGGAGACACTGATCCGGGGAAGGCACCGCCGACCTTAGGTAAGTGGGGAAGGGGAGACATCCGGGAGCGAACGGATGGATTCATGGACATGGGGAAGGTTGTTGTTGAGGCTGACCTTGGGTAAGTGGGGAAGGGGAGACATCCGGGAGCGAACGGATGAATTCCTGGATACATGAACCTGGGGAAGGCAGGAATACCAGCTGTTGAGGCTAACCTTGGGTAAGTGGGGAAGGGGAAACATCCGGCGGTAGACGGATGGATTCCTGGATACATGAACCTGGGGAAGGCATGAATACTAGAAGTTGAGGCTGACCTTTGGTAAGTGGGGAAGGGTAGACATCCGGCGGTAGACGGATGGATTCCTGGATACATGAACCTGGGGAAGGCAAGAATACTGCTGACTTTGGGAAAATGGGGAAGGGAGTCCACCTGAGGTGACACAAGTGGATTCCTGGAGGCACTGATCCGGGGAAGGCACCGCCTACCTTAGGTAAGTGGGGAAGGGGAGACGTCCGGGAGCGAACGGATGGATTCCTGGATACATGAACCTGGGGAAGGCAAGAATACAGGTTGGTGAGGCTGACCTTGGGGAAGTGTAGAAGGGGAAACATCCGGAGGCGGACGGATGGATTCCTGGATACATGAACATGGGGAAGGCTGAGGCTGAAAAGCAGAGAGAGAGAGAGAGAGGCGAGGCTGACCTTAGGGAAGTGGGGAAGGGGAGACATCCGGGGGCCCACGGATGGATTCCTGGACACATGAACCTGGGGAAGGCGAGGGGGGAGGGACCTTAAAGACGAACCACTGGCCTCCACGTGGCAAGGTCTGGTAACTCAGAGATAACTCTGAGGCTGACAGTGGTCGCAAATAATAATTTTAATAATTAATTAATTTTAATAATTTAATAATTTTAATAATTTAATAAGTTTAATAGTTTAATAATTTTAATAATTTAATAATTAATAATTTTAATAATTTAATAATTTTAATAATTTAGTAATTGTTACTTATAATTCGTAATTTGCTAATTAGTAGCCATGGCGGTGATATTCCCACTCCAGCCTCCCAGACAGTAGCCACGGTGGTGTTAGTCCCACTCCAGCCTCCCAGACAGTACCCACGGTGGTGTTAGTCACACTCCAGCCTCTCTGACAGTAGCCATGTGGTGTTCATTCATCGGAGTGAACATTATTAAAAATACTAACAGCAGTATTGTTCTGCTCAAATTGTTCATTAGTGTAACGAGGAACAACATTAATGCACTCACTAGAGTTAACATTAAAACAACTAGATATATTTCAGTCGTATTGCATAAACCCAGCCACCTCTACCTTACTGTTCTTCTGTGTTACTGTACTGTTCTTCTGTGTCACTGTACTGTTCTTCTTCTTCTTCTTCTGTGGGGATATATATTTGGAGTGGTTGGTGCTATTATTTAATAAATGTATGGAAGAGGGTAAGGTACCTAGGGATTGACAGAGAGCGTGTATTGTTCCTTTGTATAAAGGCAAAGGGGACAAAAGAGAGTGCAACAAATATAGGGGAATAAGTCTGTTGAGTGTACCTGGTAAAGTGTATGGTAGAGTTATTATTGAAAGAATTAGGAGTAAGACAGAAAGCAGGATAGCAGATGAACAAGGGGGCTTTAGGAAAGGTAGGGGGTGTGTAGACCAAGTGTTTACAGTGAAACATACAGGTGAACAGTATTTGGATAAAGGTAAAGATGTTTTTGTGGCATTTATGGATTTGGAAAAGGCGTATGATAGGGTAGAGAGGGGGGCAATGTGGCAGATGTTGCAGGTGTATGGAATAGGAGGAAGGTTACTGAAAGCAGTGAAGAGTTTTTATGAGGATAGTGAGGCTCAGGTTAGAGTGTGTAGGAGGGAAGGGGACTATTTCCCAGTAAAAGTGGGCCTTAGACAAGGATGTGTGATGTGACCGTGGTTGTTCAATATATTTATAGATGGGGTTGTAAGAGAAGTGAATGCGAGTGTCTTGGCAAGAGGTGTGGGACTAAAAGATAAAGAAGCAAATACAAAGTGGGAGTTGTCACAGTTGCTTTTTGCTGATGACACTGTGCTTTTGGGAGATTCTGAAGAGAAGTTGCAGAGGTTGGTGGATGAATTTGGTAGGGTGTGTAAAAGAAGAAAATTGAAAGTGAATATAGGAAAGAGTAAGGTGATGAGGATAACAAAAAGAATAGGTGACGAAAGATTGGATATCAGATTGGAGGGAGAGAGTATGGTGGAGGTGAATGTATTCAGATATTTGGGAGTGGACATGTCAGCAGATGGGTCTATGAAGGATGAGGTGAATCATAGAATTGATGAGGGGAAAAGGGTGAGTGGAGCACTTCGGAGTCTGTGGAGACAAAGAACTTTGTCCATGGAGTAAAGAGGGAATGTATGAGAGTATAGTTATACCAACGCTCTTATATGGGTGTGAAGCATGGGTGATGAATGTTGCAACGAGGAGAAGGCTGGAGGCAGTGGAGATGTCGTGTCTGAGGTCAATGTGTGGTGTGAATATAATGTAAAGAATTCGGAGTTTGGAAATTAGGAGGAGGTGCGGGATTACCAAAACGATTGTCCAGAGAGCTGAGGAGGGGTTATTGAGGTGGTTTGGACATGTAGAGAGAATGGAACGAGACAGAGTGACTTCGAGAGTGTATAAATCTGTAGTGGAGGGAAGGCGGGGTAAGGGTCGGCCTAGGAAAGGTTGGAGGGAGGGGGTAAAGGAAGTTTTGTGTGCGAGGGGCTTGGACTTCCAGCAAGCATGTGTGAGCGTATTTGATAGGAGTGAATGGAGGCATATGGTTTTTAATACTTGACGTGCTGTTGGAGTGTGAGCAAAGTAACATTTATGAAGGGATTCAGGGAAACCGGCAGGCCGGACTTGAGTTCTGGAGATGGGAAGTACAGTGCCGGCACTCTGAAGGAGGGGTGTTAATGTTGCAGTTTTATAACTGTAGTGTAAAACACCCTTCTGGCAAGACAGTGATGGAGTGAATGATGATGAAAGTTTTTTTTTCGGGCCACCCTGCCTTGGTGGGAATCGGCCGATGTGTTAAAAAAAAAAAAAAAAATATATATATGCAAGACAACCATTATGAAAAAAAATAGAGGAATTCCAAGCGCTTTCGTGACTACTCACATTATCAAAGAACTATAAAAGGAAACATGACAAGAGGGCTTATATAAGGGGCAAGACTACACCTCACAGTCACATCACACTAAGAAAGACTACACCTCACAGTAGCGTAACAACGCACGACTCTGTGAAGAGGAACATAAGAAAGGACCTGAAACTATTTCCAAGAATTAAAATTAGTCCAATTTATCATTAAATTCTTCCCAAATTTTATTAATTATAAATGAATCCAATTTATATAAACCAAAAGAAATATTCATATTATTTTCAAAACTGCTTTTAATGAAACATGATTCTATTATATTCCTGTCAACCATGGACTTGCTTGATACAACCTTCTCAGCATTTTGAAAATCAATTGGATGGTTAAAATCTCTCACATGAATAAATAGAGCATTAGAATCTTGTCCAGTTCTAATGCTATATTTATCTTGTTTTAATCTTAGTTCAAAACTTTTACCAGTTTGACCATAATAAACTTTATCGCATATTTTACAGGGAATCTTATAGACACATTCTTCAGCATTTTGGGGGAATTTTTTATCAAAAGTCTTTTTACTTTATCAAGATTTTTAAATACAACTTTGATATTAAAATTCTTAAGAAAGGAAGGCATATCAACCAAGTTTTCATGGTAAGGGAGAACCAACATATTTTTGGTTGAATAAGGTTGGTTGTCCCTTTTTGGACTGTAAAAAGTATTTCTAGCTATTTTAAAAGATTTATCAATTATGTTTCTTGGGTATTTTAAATCATTAGCTATTTCATAAATTTTAGAGATTTCTTCCTCTATAAACTCTGGACTACAAATACGTAAAGCTCTCAAAAACATTGAAGAAAAAACCGACACTTTAACTTTATCTTGATGTGAAGAGTAATAGTGTACATAGGAACAATTATTTGTAGGTTTTCTGTAAATTTTGAATTTAAAATCAATGTTACCCTTAATAATAAAAACATCTAGGAAAGGCAATGAGTTATTTACTTCGAATTCAACAGTAAAATTTACAGAATGAGCTAAGCTATTTAATTTAACAAGGAAATGGTTTATGTCTGCATTCTTAGGCATAAGGCACAAAATATCATCAACATATCTATACCACTTAGCTCTATTGGGATGGATAGTGTTAAGCAATCTTGTTTCGAAAAATTCCATATATAAGTTACTAAGAACAGGTGAAAGAGGATTTCCCATTGCGATACCAAACTTCTGAGTGTAAAACTCATCATTAAATACAAATTTTGCATCAACAATACAAAGTTCTTTGATAATGTGAGTAGTCACGAAAGCGCTTGGAATTCCTCTATTTTTTTCATAGTGGTTGTCTTGCATATTTTGATATCACCTGTTTACTGTGATCTTTTTGCATATAGTATATATGTCGTGCCGATTAGGTAAAACTTGCGATTTTGGCTTAAATAGCAACTCTCACCTTGCCATATAAGACAAGTGAAAATTTGTGTATGCAATAATTTCGCCAAAATCATTCTGAACATAACGAAAAAAATATATTTCATTGTGTTTCTTTATTAATAAATTAATGTTACCGTATCTAAAATATATTTAGTTGGGTTAGGCTAAATTAAATTGCGCTTGTTGTAATAAGGTTAGGTAGGTTTTCAAAGTTTCTCTTGGTACAAAATTATAATTTTTTACATTAACATAAATGACAAAAATATATCTTCAAACGTATAAGAGAAATGTTTAGAAAGGACTTAATTTCAGATGAGTTCTTGCTAATTGACCAGTTTTACCTAATGCCATCTCCAGAGTGTTTACAGTCAAATAAATAATAATCAGAAGAACTTCTTGATACCATGACGACGTGCTGTGTTAAAATTTTTTTATGTCGCTTGTTAATAGTTCTCTTTATGTTCTCTGGATTCAGTTCCCTTGGTGAATTAGTCTCCTGTTGATTTGACTCTTGGGTAATTTAATCCTTAGGGTTTTAGCCTTTGAGTGTAATGTGCAATACTGTATAACGTTTTAAAGATAAACTTTTGTAATAAACCAAACCAAGTAATAAATCAACTGTGACTTTTATTAGAGTGGCTTTGGTTGGTTGATTGGCTAATGTTGATTAATGCCTGTCGACTACACTAGTGTCAATAAAGCTGTTCGGTAATCTTTTCATCACCAGACAACAATACTTTAACCCCCAAAATAGTGATTACAAAAAACTCTCTGCATATATACGTTGAGAGAAATACACCTTTCGGTGTATATATTCTGTGAGTATCCTTGTTTGAATTAACGTTATTCGCTATCAATGCTTGTCGATATTATTATTGGTCGGTGTAATCATGTAGATTCTAAATAGGATAAATGTATATTAAAGGGATTTATATTAAATATATATCTCAATTGAACGAGGGTATAATCAGTGGCTAGGACATGTACACTGAGAGGTGTACGTTTCTCTAAGTGTGGACACAGAAAAGCGCCTCTCAATGAGTGTACACCGAGAAGTGTGTACACGTAATTTTCGCCCTCGTGTAGTCGATAGGATTTGAACAAGAAACATGCTTATTTAATAATCTATACATTCAATATATAATTTTTTTCTATGTATGCAAATATTTTTCAAAGAAAAATATTTTTATCCAAGAAACATATTTCGTTAAAGGATAATGAAACATCTTAGAACGTACATTCAGATACTGAAGAAGAAACATTTTTCATTCAGATTATCATCCAAGACAGTCAGTAACTCAGGTTAACCCAAGGAAGACATTTTGTGGGCTTATCAAGTATCCCCAGAATAATTCTTTCATGACGTTGCCTGACATTTTTTCATTTATTTTAATTTCCTTTAACATCTCGATTTTTATTTTTCTCATAACTTGAGAATGCCTCATCCAGTAGGCTTTAAATTTTCAACACTTGTGCATGGTAACAAGGATTAAATTCTAGAGGCAACTGGCCTGTTCACGTGCCCTATGACCAAAGTTGTTGAATACATTCACAGCATCCTGAAGTGATTCAGATAACTTCCAAAATCCTCCGTGGTGGAGTTCCAAAGGTTCAGAAAGGTGTCAAAAAATATGTTGACAGCAGAAAGTTAAATTCATCAGTGTTGGTAAAGACTGACGAATTTTATGTGTAAAATAGTGTGAAACTTTTATTCACGTTAAATCACGTTAAATAAATTTCAGTTTACCTCTTCTGAATAACTTCGAAAATTAGCTGCTGGTGCGTCTTAGGTCCAGGATAGTACCTATTAAGTTTCGTTTGTGTTGGAGAATGACTCATCTGATAGGCTTCAAATTTTTACCGATGGTTTGGTTACCTGAACACAAGGCTACACTTCCATTAGGTGGCGAAAGTTCCAGTTTGCCAATTGCCAATTGATATTCATTATTTATTCTATAACTAACGAATTCTTCTTCTGACTGGCTTCAAAATATTATAGACGATGCGTTCTATAAGATGGATGATGCAGATGATAACTCATAAGTTTAGTCCGAACATTGGCAAGTTTGAAATTTTGTTGAAACAGTTAAAAAAAATCTCGGTATCATTGGAATCAGATCACTTATTGAAAAATGAGTTTTATGATTGGCTTCAATGTTTACCATTGGTGGCCTTTATTAAAACCCAGATTGTCACTCACTTTGAGCTGTGTAAATTTCAGTTTTTAAATTTTACTGAGCATATTGTTTCCCAATTTATTGAGCGAGACAAGGAAGGTCCAAAAGTAAAAAGCTGAGAAAATACTACACAACACCAGATTAGATTCTAACACCAGTCGATACATAGTTCTACTTGTCTATACCACAAACAATAATCTTTCTAAATCTGTAGCCAACGCCAACATCAGGGTTGCCTACCTACCCTCCATACACTATAATGGATCGAGCTAAAAGAAAATATAGGATATTGTGAAAACTTTTTACGTGGATGAAACTTCCGGGGACCTGAACACGAGGATCAACGTATACAGAAACGCCTGTCAAAGGGATAAGATGTGCAGCGCTTGTACTATTGTGCAGCGCTTGTACTATTCGGAAACTGTATTAGAAACTTTTCAGATGCTAAACTACTAGTTATCAAAGAATCAGACTGTGCTTGGAATCTACTCTAATTGTCACGACTAAAAACAAGGAATTCAGGTTCTTCCTTAATTTCAGAAACTCTGGTTAAACTTATTCTCACCAGACATGATACTCTCCTATTACAAAAAAATATATAGATGACGTCGGCCAACTGACCTAACCTAATGTTAAAGTATTCGATCGCTCCACTAAGACGAGTCACATTACAGCAGGGAACATTACCTGCCCAGTTTTACATCTAACCTCAGAACTTCACTATATAAGTGTGTGATGTTTACTTGTCTCTGTGTGAACTGATAAAGAACCTTGTGAACAAAGCATCTTGTCAATAATAAAATGCCATAATCAATATGTTGTGTTTTTTGTACAAGCTGACGGTCAGCTTGTTGGGTTGTAACATCAGGGAAGCAATATCCACTAGTCTAATGATCTTGTTGGATGAACGGAAGACATGCAGCTCTTGGAAATAAATGGTATAAAATACCGACACAATGGAAAATAAACATACTATAATGATCCTTATTGACAACGTTTGCCCACGCAGGGGCTTTACAAGTCACAGACAGATCTACCTGGAAATGAGTAACATGAAGATATATAGGTATAGTCAGGTGGAGAATGCTGGTCAGGTGGAAAGCTGCATGTGACAGTCTTAAAAGTAGTTGATAGTAAAAACATTGTACTTAAAGGACCCGCAGTGTACCATTCTTGAGTTCTAGGTGGATAGCTAAACACTAGTTATCAAAGATCAGCTATGCTTGAGAACTACTCTAATTGTCGACTAAAAAAGAGGAATTCAGGTTCTTCCTTAATTTCAGAAACTTGGTTAAACTTTCTACCAGGCATGTCTCTCTATTGACCAAAGTAAATATGTGACGTCGCCAACTGACCTAACAATGTTAAAGTTTGATGCCCACTCTAAGACGAGTACATTCAGCAGGGACTTACCTGCCGTAATGAACTCAGAACAATATGTTTGATGTTTACTTGTTCTGTGGTGAACTGTGAAGACCTTTGAACAAAGTTCATCTATGTCATATAAAATGCCGTTCTAGTTGAAGTTGTTGATATCAGATGAGTGATGATTCAGGATTTTGGGTTTGTTTACTCGGAGATACCCACTAGTTTTCTTGTTGGATGAACGTGAAAATGCAGCTCTTGAAATACAGGCATAAAGTCGTCGACTGCATGGTAACACTGCGTTATAATGTGTTTTATTCTAATGTTTCGCCAACGATCTTTTCGTCAGCATTACAAGATTGTGTAAAATGCCGTGAATTGAAGATTTCTAGTGTTACATGGGAATGCCTTGATAGGTGGAGAAGTGCATGTGATAGTCTTGAATGAGGTCTTAGTTAAAAAATTTGGAAACTCTGTTTGAGTTTGGTGTTGGTGAAGAAGCTTCTTGGCAATAGGTTCGTATGTTTAGAAGGTTTGGTTAGTTTTGGTATTGTTGTGGATTCTGGTTTTGGTTATATGTTGTTATCGGTGATCTGCTTTCTTAGTGTTAGTTGTGTAATGGTGTTCGATTTTTGAGTCTGATGTTCTGCACTGTGTTAATTGTGAGTCTGGATTTGCAACGCTATTTGAAGTTTCGATGTTATCCTGCGTGGATGAGTTGGTTACTGGAATGAGGTGTGGATTGAATTGTTGAATGGGTTTGAAATTTGGAAACTTGTTGGAAAGGTTTGGTGGAAGGTTTTGGAATAGTGAGTGTGAAGCCGTTTTGTTGGTTTTGGATTAGATGAGTTTGGTTCTGGTTGTTATTGGTTGTTTAGTTTGTTTCGGTTTTGGTGAATTTCTGGTTGTGACGATTTTTGTAGTTCGGTGCTTGCGTATTTCTGAGCTTTAGGTCTTGATTTCGCCATTAATTTTCGCTTTAGGTTTGATGCTGCGTGGATTGAGTTCTGATGTTTACTTTGGTGGTGGATTGGATGTTGGAAGGTCTTGAATTGGTATTTTTGGAAAGTGTTGGTGAAGGTTTGGAAATCAGTATGTTGTGAGGTTCTTTGAATGTGTTACATGAGTCTGGTTCTTGATTGTTGTTGGAGATTTGGTTTCGGTTTTAGGTTGTTCTTCGGTGTTGAAGCGGTTGTGGTCTGCTGTCTGGTTCTAAATCTTTGAGTCTCGGATGTGCACTGTATGTTTCTGCTGATGGTATGCCTATGCGTGGATGATTGTTTACTGTCTTGAGTTTGGATTGTTTGGAATGGTGGGTTGAATTTGGAATGTTGAATTTGTGAAGGTTTTTGGAATTGTTGATGAGAGCCTTGTTCTGGTATTGTTGGTAAGCTGTGTTGTTGAGGTTTTCGTATCGTGTGTTTATGGTTTCTATTCTGTGTTTTCAAGGCTTGTATTGGTTTACCAGGCTTTATGGTCGTAAATCTGCTGTATGTCTGATTTTGGTGTAGTTCTGGCTTGCGAATGTTAATTGCTCGCTATTAAGGTTTGTTTACCGCAGGATTAAGCTTTGTGTACTGGGATTTGAATGGTGTGTGTGAGTGGATTCGATGGTTAAAGTGTTGGAAACTGTTTGAATGGTGTTGTGGGAAGGTTTTGGCATAGGTTCAATTGTTGTAAAGGTTGTTCTGTGAAGTGTTGGATTAGGAAGGTGTTCTGGTTCTTGGTATTGCTGTGTGTTCTGGCGATGAGTTTGCGTTTCTGTAGTGATTAAATGGTTGTGATTTCGGTGTTGATCAGCATTTTGGTGTCAATCTGCTGTACTGGTGTTCTGAAATGCGTGTTTGTAGGTCTCGGATGTTTCAACGTTATTTGCTCGCCATTCAGGTTGTATAACCCTGCTGAGTTAAGTTTTCTGTCTGTTACTGGTAATTGATGGTGTGGATTGAGTGGAACGTATGAGGTCTGAAATGTTGGAAACTTGTTTGGAAATGGTGTTGGTTGGAAACTTTTGGAAAGTTGTTGTGAAGACCTTGTTGGTTAGTTTGGTTGAAGTGGTGAGATTTGGATTCGTATGCGTGTGTTTTCTGGATTCTTGGTTTCTTAGTTGTTTAAATGGTTGTGTAAATTTCGGTGTTAAACAGGCATTTCTGAGTGTCATTGCTGCTGGTG
>WNWK01047262.1:0-13998 GCA_009830355.1 Cherax destructor | reverse complement strand
AAGTAAATAGAAAAGGGCTTTACACATATGTACACTATATACAGAAAGAGTAGTATTTAGTGCACGCCACAGTTGTCAAGGCAAAACAGCAGCCAAAAGATAAACAACCTTCCACAACCAGCTCAATGCAGGAATTCCAATGACAGACTGTGAGTGGTATCCACGTCTCCTTTGTCATTGTCAAACTCGCATTAAAATTGGCTGAACCGAGTCGTTGATTTGATGATGGGGCCCCATCGCCAAACCCTTAACGATGGTTCGCTGGTTAGAGGGGAGCCTATGTGGGTGTGTTTAACATGCTCCGAATAAAGGTTACATACTCTTTGCATGCAACACCCAGTCAAATTGCCAGCGTGGGCTATGAGGTGGAGAATACAAAGGGGACGTAAGGATGATTGGGAAATGATCGCTATCATGCAAGTCCGGGAGGACAGACCAGGTGAAGTCAAGGACAGTTGATGAAGAGCAGATGGAAAGATCGATGCAGGAGAAAGAATGAGTTCGGGGATCAAAATGGGTAGGAGTAACCGTATTTAAAACATGGAGGGGGAGAGAAGCATGAAATGCCTCCAACTGAACGCCACATGAGTCACAGTGCGACCCTCCCCAAAGAAAATGGTGTGTTAAAATCGCCAAGTAATAGAAGGGGTGGCGGCAAGGAAGAAACCAGAAAATCAACATCTGGGAAAGACAATGCTCGCGAACGGGAGAGATATAAAGAACAGAGTGCATACCACTTATTCAAGTGGATACAGGCTGTGGTGTAATGTAGAGAAGAATGATCATAGAGCTGACGGTATGGAACACCAGTGCGTATAAGAAGAGCACTTTCGTTAAAGGTTCCATTGGAAAAAGGATCCAATGAATACAACAAATCATAGCCTGAAAAGGACTGGATAACAGAGGATTGCAATTTGGGTTCTTGCAAACAGACATCAACAGGGAAAAACTGGGAGAGCAACACCTGAAGCTCACCCCAGTTACCCCTGAGGCCTCGGATATTCCACTGCAAATACGCCATGATGTATGGAGAGAAAGATATAACTCGAAGTTGAGGTATCTATGGACTAGGGTTAGAAAAGTCCATGCGTGGAGGCAGCGGAAAACTTGTAATCAGAGGAGGGGGATGCTGTGAAGGAAGGAGGGGTATAGACTAGTGATGTATCGGATATTCGCATCCGCATCCGCATCTGCGGAACATCCGCACAAAATCTTACACCGTATCTGCATCCGCATTTCACAGCAAACAGATATCCGCATATACATCCGCATCAACATCCGCAGAACATCCGCACAATTTCTTACATCCGCATCCGAAATCCCCGGAACATCCGCACAATTTCTTACATCCGCATCTGTAAAATGAGTAAGACATCCGTATACACATCCGCATACCGGATATCTAAATTTTTCACATCCGATACATCCCTAGTATAGACGGAGAAGAGAGAGGAGGAGGAGGAACCGGAGATGGAGCAGTGTCCATCAATGGTTCAGTCTCTGCAATAAATCCTGCAATAGCCTCCAGCGTTTCGGGAGTCATAGATGCAGGATGTGGGATCACATTAGAGATGAAAGGAGGAGTGTGAGCAACAATCTGGGAGACCATAGACGGTACGAAAGTAGAGGGCGAGGAGATGGAAGAGGAAACTGTCAAAAGGGCTTTGGCGGGGACAGGAGTGGAAGCGGCCTGGGGCGGGGCAGTCAAAGAAGGAACGTGGGAGGGGACATGGGATGAAGACTTTGAACGAGGAGGAGGATGAACATCCAAACACGTTACAGAACTAGTCGGAGGTGAAGAACCCGGCAATGGAGATTTTTTGCCGGACTTATGAGAAGGGGAGCACTGAGGTTTAGATGGTTAACGAGGGCGTGTAGACACAGAACTGTGCGAGTGAGAAGAGGAAGGGGTGTGGACAGTATGGGATGCCGAGGTAGGGACCTCACAGCCAAGAACAGCAAAAGGATTCGAAACAGGGGTGACTGAGGATGGGGCGACCACAGAGGAAGCCGGGGAAGTTGAGACCCTAGAAGTGGGGCGACGTTTAGTAATGTGAGAATAGGAAATACGGGGAAGTCTCCCTTGAAGGCGTAGATGAGAGACGGCCATAGCATATGAGAAGCCTTCCGCCTCTTTGAGACAACGGATTTCCCGCTCATTCGGGTAAACCTGACAATGGCAAGAGTACGATGGATGCGCCTCATGACAGTTAAGGCAAGAGGGAGGTAGATTACAAGACGGACTGGCATGGTCGTCGGCACCACAGACTGGGCATTCGGCCATGGACCTGCAATATTTCGCTGGATGACCAAAACGCCAGTAGTTTCTACACTGTTGCTGTGTAGGGGTCACCTTTCGAACTTGTAAACGGTGACCTGCAATGTACACCGAGGGTGGAAGTTCATGGCAGTCAAATGTTAAACGAGCTATATTGCAAGGATAACGTCTTCGCTTATTGGCAAGGAGGACAAAAGTGTCAACTTTAAGGATAGGGAATTCTTGGAGCTCAAGCTGCTCCAAAATGTCATCACCAAATGTCTGGAAATTCTGTTGGACAATGGTGTGGGGTAAAATGACTGTACCACTACAAGAATTGAGTGAATGATGTCTGTCAATAATGATAGGAATAGTATTTATTGTCGTAAGGAGAGAAAGATCGCGAGCTTGGCTAGCATTCTGGACCGTGATGCGAGTGCTGCTCTTGAGAGCGTGAAATGAGATATCTTTACCAACATGGCGTAGCAGAGCCTTACCAATACTATGATCTGAAAGATAGGTATTAGGAGAAGTCGGTTGTAGAGTAAAAAACTTTGTCCATTGAGTAGTGTGAAACAAAGTGTTTAAGGAGAGTGCGTGACGAGCTGGTCGTTTCTGAGATGAACGAGAAGGAAGTGTCGAATCATCATGGTCGTTTGAATGTGGGACCAGAAATGGTCGGACGTGTAATGGGCGAGCAATCCGAAAAGTGCCGCACCGTAGAGGAAGAAGCTGGAATCAAGGTCAGAGAAGAGCGAAGGTCAGACGTGTCAAAAGGGCCGGTCGGAATCCTGGTACCTGGAGCAGGTGACGAACCAGCACCAGCAAGAGGTACAGGGGTATTGGAGGTGTCCGGAGAGTTGTCCATTAACAAGGTAGGGTCAGAACTAGGTGCGGTATCAGGAAGGGGCCCGGGGGTAGTGGGTTCATGGATTGGGTCAGCCATGGTTAGGTTACTTCTTTCTTTTTATTTTAAAGAAAAACAAAGAAAGAAAAGAAAAAGAAAAAAAAAAGAAAAAAAGGGGGGAACGTGGAGGAATAGCTCCTAGGAGGAATTAAAGGGGTGTAAATCCCCGTCCGCGCCTAAGAGGACCTCAACACCGCAAGTAGTGCAGATGCTGCATGGAACCCGTGCCATACCCTACCCTTCATGCAAGTAAACTAGCAATCCGGGATAGCAACCTTACATCCACCGAGCCACCTCGGCGGACAAAAGAGAGGGTGGTTGGATATCCACCACAAAGCATACCGCCTTCGGCCACCACCCCCGGAATCCGAAAGGTGGCCTCCAGAGATACACCCGTCGCCCGAAAGATACCCAAGGCCACCCCCCGGGAGACCGGAGAGGGATCGGGACATCCCCAGGCGATCCAGATTCCACGGCAAACTACACCACCGCCAAGGACCTCAACGGAATGGGATGGACCACGATACCCTTCCCCCTACCTAGGAACTAGAATGCCTGTGGAGAGAAGCTCCCAGGGTAAAAATGGGAAGGAACTAAGGAAGGGATGAGGAGGAAGAGGAGGAAAGGGAAAAAAGGGAAGATTGAGGAGATGGGATAGGGGAGGGGGATTGAGGGGAAATTAGGTTCGGTCTGAGGAAGACCAAAAGGTCTAATTCCTCAGACCAAGAGCCTCTTCACCATGCCAAGGAGCCCCCCTTGAAGAGGATTCATTACCAGAAAATATTAAAACAACCTTGCCTGAACATCAATTTAAGACTCTTCTCAAAAACCACTTACTCACCCTAAACTAAATACAGTGGTACCCCGACTTACGATATTTTTTCATTCCAGAATGCTGTTCAAGTGCCATTACCAAACGAATTTATCCCCATAAGGAATGATGTAAAATAGACTAGTCCTTTTAGACCCCCAAAATTAAACTTACAAAAGCATTTAAAAAAATAAACTTACATAAAAGGGTGAGTTTGGGGACCATCGTAAGTCGGGGTACCACTGTATACTCATATTGTAAACTACTTTCAACAATGCTCAGTGTTATTTACCCATAATAAAAGTGCTATATTTACTATTGATATAACTATCTTGCCTAACACTTTGACAAATGTAATATCCTCAAGATTGTAATTTAAGTAAACTTATTATCTGCTAAAAACACATGCTAATGTTTAACTGTATAACAAAATCATTCTATTTCTCTAGTATTAAGTAGTCAATAAGTCAGTAGATTAAGTCTGCCCATAATGCCATGGCATAATAGTGGCTCTCCTTGCTCTTCAATTCTATATTGTAATCACAAAATCTCTATGTAAAATTGCAATGAAATAAAATTTACTTTACTTTACTTTACCCATCTCATCTTTGCTGCTTTCCAGATTTCACGCAGCTACCCTGTTTCCAATAGCTTGTTGAAGATCACTGCTAGTGGTTCACACTGGGTAGATACCCTGTGGCCTGGTGGCTAAAGTTCTCTCGCTTCACATGGCTGTCTGGGTTTGATTCCCAGTGAGGGTAGAAACATGGGAATGTTTCTTTACACCAGTTGTCTATGTTCACCCATCAGTAAAATGGGTACCTGGGTGTTAGTCGACTGGTGTGGGTCGCATCATGGGACAAAACTGACCAAATTTGCCCAAAATGCTCTGAGAGCATAACATGCTGCTTTCTATATAGTAGTACAGTGGACCCCCGAGTATCGGCCATAATCCGTTCCAGGAGCTAGGCCTTAACTCGAACTGGCCGAAAGTCGAACCATTATTTCCCATAAGAAATAATGTAAATACAATTAATCCGTTCAAGACATCCAAAAATATTCACAAAAAAATAATTTTTTAAAGAATAACTATAGTTTTACATACACAAAACACATAATAACAACACATTAAATTTATAAATTTACATTTAAAATAACATTTACTTACCTTTATTGAAGAGACTTGCTGGCATCTGGAAGACAGGGAGGAGTGAGGGAGGGCTTAGTGTTTGGAAGGGGAATCCTCCTCCATAAGGACTTCAGGTATTAAAGCCCTATCTGGGGTTACTTCCCTTCTTGGTCTTTTAATGCCACTAGGACCAGCTTGAGTCACTGGACCCCTGTCTCACAAAATAACTGTCCACAGTCCTCTGTTTTTGGCACCTCTTTAACATGTTCCTGAAGTGCAATATGGCTCTGTCACTGAACTTGTTGCAGAGATGGCTTATTTCAGCTTGCTCAGGGTGGTATTTTTCAACAAATTCCTGCACCTTATTCCACATTGAACAAATTTCCTTAATCTCAGTTCGATGGTGTTCCTCACTTTCTTTACCACAGTGGTGCCACTAGGAAGCTTCTTTGGACCCATGGTGACTTATTTCACAGTGACAATCAATAAACACAATAAAATTATTGTGAAATGTTTGAATGAGCGCGCTGGGTAATGTTCACTCAATGGTAAACAAAGTTAGACTAGCTCACAACGCCTGCGCGGGGAGGCGGACAGGTCTGGTACGTGGGCCGAAACTTGGGGAAACGGCTGATAGTCGGGGAAAAATTGGGACGAAAAAAGCGACCGAAACTCGAGTCGGCCGATACTCAGACTGTCCGATAGTCGGGGGTCCACTGTACATATGTCATTGATATCAGCTAGGCCTGTATACTTTGCACATGTACTTGTAGAAATAAAGATATTATGTTGTCTGATCCCATTGTCTTCAAAATATTTGGCTCAATCAGTAGTTTCCTCACTTAACCTCCCATTGTGTGGATTACAGTAGACCGTCATTTAGCACGAGATTATGTTGCACGTTACGGGTATTGCACGATTGAAGAATTGCGGCACATTATTATCTAACACGACGTAAAAATGATATTACACGGTCGCGGGAGAAAAAATTTTGAGCGTGCGGTCGCCCGCAGTGGGTTAAACCATTGAGTCAGTGGGGGAGTCCTACTGGTATCTCCCACCACCCTCACCCACCCATGCATCCCTCCTAGCGTTCAGTTTGGTTCATACGCGTGCAGGACGGCAATAATCGGGAAGCTCGCTGTGTTTATTTACATACATTTTCTCATTTTCATTGCATTTTCATAAATCTACCAAGCAATCATGGCACCCAGTAAGCATACAAGTGTTCCAGCAAGTGACAAGAAAAGGTTTAAGTGTTCAAGTCTAGGAATTGCAAAGTTTGAGTGACTGACTGACTGACTTACTTACTGAATGACTTACTGACTGACTTGACTGACTTACTTACTGAATGACTTACTGACTGACTTGACTGACTTACTGAATGACTTGACTGACTTACTGAATGACTTGACTGACTTACTGAATGACTTGACTGACTTACTGAATGATTTGACTGACTTACTGAATGCCTTGACTGACTTACTGAATGCCTTGACTGACTTACTGACTGACTTAAAGTTAGACACTCAGTACAACCATCGACTTCAGTTCCAGAACCTCTACCATCCACCTCAGCCCAGTAGGGCCACAGCATACTCTCCACTCTCTTCACAATCATCCACAAACACCAGCACCCACAATTTAAGGTAAATTCTATTATTTATGTTACATTTCTAGTCTTAAGCAGTAAAAATAACATAATACATCACGATAATGAACTACAATTACATATTCACTTTTATTTTTATAAGATCTGTTGGTCTAAAAAAAACTTGTTTGGCTTTTTGGAGACTCCCAGGAATGTAACCCTATTTTTCCCATAAGTTCTTTTAATTATCTAACACGACGTTTTCAGGAACGTAACTACTGTGCTAAATGACGGTCTACTGTATATCCAATACTCTCTGTCTCTTGTGTGTGTGTACTCACCTATTTG
This sequence comes from Cherax destructor, assembly GCA_009830355.1. NCBI lineage: Eukaryota > Metazoa > Arthropoda > Malacostraca > Decapoda > Parastacidae > Cherax > Cherax destructor. The sequence continues at coordinate 6,955 of WNWK01047262.1, read as the reverse complement.
TTGTTTCAGGGGTCGATTCACAGCTCCTGGCCCTGTCTCTTCATTGGTCGCTACTAGGTTCACGAGCTTCGCCGCATCTCCTCTTAAAGCTGTATAGATCCTGCCACCACTACATCACTCTCCAGGTTGTTTCACTTCTTATATGTGTGTATGAGAGAGAGAGAGAAAGAGAGAGAGAAAATTACCTATTTGTAGCCGCAGTAGCAGAGCTATGCTTGTTGTGTCCCTATTTTCAGTACTCTGTTAATCATTTTTAAATATGTTCAATATTTGCAAGGAAATTTTTTCTGCACTTTCCACTCGACTTTTTCCCTCAATTTGCAGTGGTGGACTCTTGTTATCCTTGATGCAGCTACTAAGAAATCTTCTATATACAGTGTATTCTTTCAAGTATTTTCAAGACCTTGCATGTGGTTATCATGTCTCATCTTTTCCTCCTATCAGTCAATAAGAACAACTATAATGATTTCAACCTTTCATCAAAATTCGTATTGCTCAACTCTGGTTGCTAGTTTGTAGCTCTTAAAACATTTTCTAATTTACCAATTTTTTTCAGGTGTGGGCACCATACAACTACGGCACATTCCAGTTTTGTCATAATATAAGTTATGAATCCTAGGTAGTAGGTTGGTAGACAGCAACCACCCAGGAAGGTACTACCGTCCTGCCAAGTGAGAGTAAAACGAAACCCTGTAATTGTTTTACATGATGGTAGGATTGCTGGTGTCTTTTTTCTGTCTCATAAACACGCAATATTTCAGGTACGTCTTGCTACTTCTACTTACACTTAGGTCACATTACACATGCATGTACAAGCATATATATCCTCTGGGTTTTCTTCTATTTTCTTACTACAGGTATCCCTCAACATTCGCGAGGGTTAGGGGATCAAGAGCCTCGTGAATGTTGAAAAATCGCGAATGTTTGGTGCCCCAATATATTGTAGGGAAATATAATACAATACTGCTTCCTTAACCTATTGAACCATGAACAATCATAAAACACATATAAACATCGTAAAATAATGTACTATATACATGTTATTTTGACATGAGCTGGCTGTGGAGGGAGGCCTGTAATAGTATAATTATACAATACATATTTTATAGTGTTGTGAAGTGTCATGGGGAATCAAGTTACTGACACACTGCTTCTTCTCCCTCTGCTGTAGTTCTGCCCACTTTGTAATGATGCCAAATGTTGAATTAAATATGTATACATTAGAACAAAAAATGAAACTCCAACTTCATAACTTTATTTTAATTTGCATAACTCATATATTACAGAAAACAATAAAAAAGTAAAATACACATACAACGAGTTAAGCTTACAGAAAAATACATTAAATTCACCATCTAACATTGTTACGAAGTGGGAGGAGCTATTGTAGGGAGCAGAGGCTAGCAGTAAGTCAGTGTCTGGTGAGTCGTCATAGGTGGTGGATGTTAGTATTATCGCTAATAAAATGTTGTGTAATTACACTAATATTAGTAATAAAGGTTATCTATTACATTTATTCCAAATTGATATCAGAAACATGATAAATACCCTAGAACTGTAATAAAGATGCTGAAATGAATAATATATGCCATATTATATGAGTGGGGTAAGAGCAGGCAGGCAGACCGCCACCATATGAGATGTTTACATCAGGGTAAACATGCCTAAATCACTCTTGTCGTAAGAACAAATGCAAAAATAGCATTTATTGTTTTTTGAATAATAATAATTTATAATAATTGATCTGGACCACTTTAAATGTTATCAGTATTTGGTAGCTGACATTTAGAGCACTCCACAGCAATTATTATTAATTATTATTATTATTATTTCCCTACAATATATTGTAAGGAAATAATAATAATAATAATATTAATATTAATAATAATAATTATTATTTCCCTACAATATATTGTATTAATAGGTAGTAGGTTGGTAGACAGCAACCACCCAGGGAGGTACTACCATCCTGCCAGGTGACTGTGAAACAGAAACCTGAAACTGTTTTACATGATGGTAGGATTGCTGGTGTCTTTTTTCTGTCTCATAAACATGCAAGATTTCAGGTATGTCTTGCTACTTCTACTTACACTTAGGTCACACTACGCAAACATGTACACGTTTATGTATACACACTCATCTGAGTTTTCTTTGATTTTATCTTAATACAGTGGTACCTCGAGTTACGATGGTCCCCAAAATCGCCCTTTTATGTAAGTTTATTTTTTTAAATGCTTTTGTAAGTATATTTTTGGGGGTGTAAAAGGACTAGTCTATTTTACATTATTCCTTATGAGGATAAATTCGTTTGGTAATGGCACTTGAACAGCATTCTCGAACGAAAAAATATCGTAACTCGAGGTACCACTGTAGTTCTTGTTCTTAAAATTTTTCCTTTTCCTTTCATATCCATGGGGAAGTGGAATAAGAATCTTTCCTCCGTAAGCCATGCGTGTTGTAAAAGTCAACTAAAATGCCAGGAACAATGGGATAGTAACCCCTTTTCCTGTATAGCTTACTAAAAAGAAGAAAAAGAAAACCGTCAAAGTGGGATGTTTGAATGTGCGTGGATGTTGTGCGAATGATAAGAAAGAGATGATTGTAGATGTTATGAATGAAAAGAAGCTGGATGTCCTGGCTTTAAGTGAGACAAAGCTGAAGGGGGTAGGAGAGTTTCAGTGGGGAGAAATAAATGGGATTAGGTCAGGGGTTTCAAATAGAGTTAGAGCTAAAGAAGGAATGGCAATAATGTTGAATAATCAGTTATGGCAGGTAAAGAAGGAATATAAATGTATAAATTCAAGGATTATGTGGAGTAAAATAAAGGTTGGATGTGAAAAGTGGGTTATAGTAAGTGTTTATGCACCTGGCGAAGAGAGAAGTGTAGAGGAGAGAGAGATTTTGGGAAATGTTGAGTGAGTGTGTGGGGAGTTTTGAACCAAGTGAGAGAGTAATTGTGGTTGGGGATCTTAATGCTAAAGTGGGTAAAAATGTTGTGGAGGGAGTAGTAGGTAAATTTGGGGTGCCAGGGGTAAATGTAAATGGGGAACCATTAATTGAGCTATGTGCAGAAAGAGGTTTGGTAGAAAGTAATACATATTTTATGAAAAAGAGGATAAATATACAAGGTATGATATGGCACATAAGGAAAGTAGTTTGTTGGATTATGTATTGGTGGATAAAAGGTTGATGGGTAGGCTTCAGGATGTACATGTTTATAGAGGGGCAACAGATACAGTGGTACCTCGAGTTACGATATTTTTCCGTTCGAGAATGCTGTTCAAGTGCCATTACCAAACGAATTTATCCCCATAAGGAATAATGTAAAATAGACTAGTCCTTTTACACCCCCAAAAATATACTTACAAAAGCATTTAAAAAAATAAACTTACATAAAAGGGCGATTTTGGGGACCATCGTAACTCGAGGTACCACTGTATATCAGATCATTACAGTGGACCCCCGAGTTTCGTAAACCCCGGAAATCGTACAATTATGTAAGTATAATATTGTAAGTACTTTTGTAAGTGTATTTTTGGGGGTCTGAAATAGACTAACCTAAATGACATTTTTTCTTAAGGAAGTAAATTCGTTCGGTAATGGCACTTGAGCAGGCTTCTGCAATGAATTTTGTTCGTTAACCGGGGTTCCACTGTATTTGGTTGTAGCTACAGTTAGAGTAAAAGGTAGATGGGACAAAAAGAAAATGGCAACAGCAAGTAAGAGAGAGGTAAAAGTGTATAAACTAAGGGAGGAGGAAGTTAGGTCGAGATATAAGCAACTATTGGCAGAAAGGTGGGATAGTGCAAGTATGAGTAGTGGGGGAGTGGGGTTGAAGAGAGTTGGGATAGTTTTAAAAATGCAGTATTAGAATGTGGGGAAGAAGTTTGTGGCTATAGGAGGGTGGGTGCAGGAGGAAAGAGGAGTGAGTGGTGGAATGAAGAAGTAAAGGGTGTGATAAAAGAGAAAAAGGTAGCTTATGAGAGGTTTTTACAAAACAGAAGTGTTAATAGAAGAGCAGAGTATATGGAGAGTAAAAGAAAGGTGAAGAGAGTGGTGAGAGAGTGCAAAAGAAGAGCGGATGAAAGAATGGGAGAGGCTCTGTCAAGAAATTTTTCTGAAAACAAGAAAAAATTTTGGAGTGAGATAAACAAGGTAAGAAAGCCTAGGGAACAAATGGATTTGTCAGTTAAAAACAGAGTAGGGGAGTTAGTAGATGGGGAGCTGGAGGTATTGGGTAGATGGCGGGAATATTTTGAGGAACTTTAAATGTCGATGAAAAAAGGGAGCGGTAATTTCATGTACTGGCCAGGAGGTACAACTTCGTTTAGGAGTGAAGAAGAGCAGGATGTGAGTGTGGGGGACGTGCGTGAGGCATTACGTAGAATGAAAGGGGTAAAGCAGTTGGAACTGACGGGATCATGACAGAAATGTTAAAAGCAGGGGGGGATATAGTGCTGGAGTGGTTGGTATTTTTGTTTAATAAATGTATGAAAGAGGGGAGGGTACCTAGGGATTGGCAGAGAGCATGTATAGTTCCTTTATATAAAGGGAAGGGGGATAAAAGAGAGTGTAAAAATTATAGGGGAATAAGTTTACTGAGTATACCAGGTAAAGTGTATGGCAGGGTTATTATTGAAAGAATTAGAGGTAAGACAGAGAGTAGGATTGCAGATGAGCAAGGAGGCTTTAGAGTGGGTAGGGGATGTGTAGATCAAGTGTTTACAGTGAAGCATATACAGTGGTACCTCGAGTTACGATATTTTTTCGTTCGAGAATGCTGTTCAAGTGCCATTACCAAACGAATTTATCCCCATAAGGAATAATGTAAAATAGACTAGTCCTTTTACACCCCCAAAAATATACTTACAGAAGCATTTAAAAAAATAAACTTACATAAAAGGGCGATTTTAGGGACCATCGTAACTCGAGGTACCACTGTATGTGAACAGTATTTAGATAAAGGTAGAGAAGTTTTTATTGCATTTATGGATTTAGAAAAGGCATATGATAGAGTGGATAGGGGAGCAATGTGGCAAATGTTGCAAGTGTATGGAATAGGTAGTAAGTTACTGAAGGCTGTAAAGAGTTTTTATGAGGATAGTGAGGCTCAGGTTAGGGTGTGTAGGAGAGAGGGAGATTACTTCCCGGTAAAAGTAGGCCTTAGACAAGGATGTGTGATGTCACCGTGGTTGTTCAATATATTTATAGCTGGGGTTGTAAGAGAAGTGAATGCGAGGGTCTTGGCAAGAGGTGTGGGGTTAAAAGACAAAGAATCAAATAAAAAGTGGGAGTTGTCACAGTTGCTTTTTGCTGATGACACTGTGCTTTTGGGAGATTCTGAAGAGAAGTTGCAGAGGTTGGTGGATGAATTTGGTAGGGTATGTAAAAGAAGAAAATTGAAAGTGAATATAGGAAAGAGTAAGGTGATGAGGACAACAAAAAGATTAGTTGACGAAAGATTGGATATCAGATTGGAGGGAGAGAGTGTGGAGGAGGTGACTGTATTCAGATATTTGGGAGTGGACATGTCAGCAGATGGGTCTATGAAGGATGAGGTGAATCATAGAATTGATAAGGGAAAAAGGGTGAGTGGTGCACTTCGAAGTCTGTGGAGACAAAGAACTTTGTCCATGGAAGTAAAGAAGGGAATGTATGAGAGTATAGTTATACCAACACTCTTATATGGATGTGAAGCATGGGTGATGAATATTGCAACGAGGAGAAGGCTGGAGGCAGTGGAGATGTCATGTCTGAGGTCAGTGTGTGGTGTGAATATAATGCAGAGAATTCGGAGTTTGGAAATTAGGAGGAGGTGCGGGATTACCAAAACTATTATCCAGAGGGCTGAGGAGGGGTTGTTGAGGTTGTTCGGACATGTAGAGAGAATGGAACGAGACAGAATGACTTCGAGTGTGTATAAATCTGTAGTGGAGGGAAGGCGGGGTAGGGGTCGGCCTAGGAAAGGTTGGAGGGAGGGGGGTAAAAGAGGTTTTGTGTGCGAGGGGCTTGGATTTCCAGCAAGCATGCGCGAGCATATTTGATACGAGTGAATGTAGAGAAATGGTTTTTAATACTTGATGTGCTGTTGGAGTGTGAGCAAAGTAACATTTATGAAGGGATTCAGGGAAACTGGCAGGCCAGACTTGAGTCCTGGAGATGGGAAGTACAGTGTTTGCACTCTGAAGGAGGGGTGTTAATGTTGCAGTTGTATAACTGTAGTGTAAAGCACCCCTCTGGCAAGACAGTGATGGAGTGAATGATGATGAAAGTTTTTCTTTTTCGAGCCACCCTGCCTTGGTGGGAATCGGCCGATGTGTTAAAAAAAAAAAAATAAAAGCATTATTGAGGCAAGCACAGAACCTTGTGGCAGCCACCCACACAGACATATTTCCTCTTATAGCTGTTCACATTTTCCTCTCAAACAAAAAAGTCCCTCATCCACTGTAATAATTTGCCTTTAATTCCTTCTGTAATGTGCAGTTTCTAATTTAGTCTTACCTGAGTAACTCTTAGAGAAGCTTTCTTCTCCCTTAAACTGTTCACACGTAGATATACGTTCACCTGCGTACTGCCCCGAATATTTTGAAAAAAAAAAAAAATCATTTTTTTTTTTAATGAAGAGCGCATTTTTATAAACAGGATAGGCTAAAAAAAATTTTTAGAGCCAGTACTTACCGAGATATAAGCCCGAGAAGGTGGTGCTAAATGATGTGGTGTCGGCAACATGGTGCACTGCCGCTTGCAGAAACAATAAACATTTATCGTTTTTTTCAATTTTTTTCCATTTTCTGTTGTTTTCATGATATGATAATAATGTTTTGATGCAGAGCTTTTGATATCATTGCCAATTCTTGTTTAGACACAAATGTTTGGTACTGAATTAGTAATCATACTGTCACTAACACACATGTTCACACTGATAAATGAATTTGTACACCTGGTTCAATCACTT
>WNWK01047261.1:0-13998 GCA_009830355.1 Cherax destructor | reverse complement strand
CTGGAACAAGAGTCCAGTGGTCAGGACAATGGTTCAGAGGAGGAGGAGGTGGAACAGAAATGGAAGAAATTGGCTTCTTCAAGGATTAGGAGATCTGTGCCAAATGGAGTGATGTGCAAGGCTTTATGGATGAATATCACCCTAACCATGCTGTTGCAGGCCGTGCTGGCAACCTGTACAATGACACAGTGGTGTGTCATTTCAGGGATGTGTTAAAGAATCGCCAGACACAGAGCTCCCTGGACAAATTTATTGTTAGAAGAGGTCCAGTGACTCTCAAGCTGGTCCTAGTGGCATTAAAAGAAAAGGAAGTAACCCCAGAAAGAACTTGGTACCTGCAGTGTTAATGGAAGGGATTCCGTTCAAACACTAGCATACTACTCCACCTTCTCCCTCCTCCCGTCCTCCACACATCAACAACTCTTCAATAAATGTAAGTGACATGTTATTGTACAATATTTACATGTGTATTTAGGTATTCTTCATTAAATTCTGTATTATTTAATGTCAAAAAGTTCTAAAAAATATTTTATTTAACTACTTTTGGAAGTCTTGGACGGATTAAATTTATTTCCATTATTTCTTATGGGGAAAATTGATTCGAGTAACGATTGTTTCGCCTTAAGATATGCCCTCTCTGACGGATTAATATCGTAAGTCGAGGTACCACTGTACTTACTCTTGTGCCTACTACATATATAAAACCTTACACTCTAATATAAACCCTCCGCTCAAAATTCTCCTCACCAACTTTAATAGGACCCATGACCACAACACAAGACACAGATCACTTTTTGATATACCCCATGTTCATATCAACCTATGTAAGACTCAACTCAAAAACCACCTACTCACCCAAAACTAAATGATCATACTATAAACTACTTTGAAAAATGCTCATTATTACTTTCCTATACGATAATCTCAATTTTTAATATGTTACTATTATGTTACCCCCTACTCAATCAAAACTAAATACTCATATTATAAGTTAATGTCAAAAATGCTCAATGTTATTTTCCTTAAGATAATCTAAATTCCATATTACCATTCGAGAATCTAAACACCTGTAACAATCTAATATCATCATATAATAATTTAAACAGTAAAATTTCATCATATTGTAATTTTGAAAACAATTTTTAACTAGAATAAACTCAATAAATTTCTCTAATATTAAGTACATAGTCTTTAAGTTACTAGATTAAGCTGCCCCTAATGCCATGGCATGTCAGTGGCTCTCCTTGCACTCAATTTACATTGTAACTACAAATACCTATGTAATCTGCAATGAAATAAAATTTACTTTACTTACTTTACTTTACTTACTATTATTTTTATGCACTATCATTATTATTATTATTTGAGTACAATTTCAGTACCTAATATTAGTGTCAGAACAAAGATTGGCTATGAAATCACAAGAACTACTATAAATTGTAATTATCAGAACATAAAAAGTATATCAATAAAAAAAAAGAAAAAAAGGTATATCGGCAACAATTCTGCAAGCGGCAGGACTCCTGTTGCTATCAGGTGAGCATCCAGTGCCAACTTCTCCACATCATATCTCAGTAAGTACTGACCCTAATTTTTTTTTATCCTATAACACTTAAAAAAATGTGCTCTTTATTTCTAAATTTTTTTTTTTTCAAAATATTCAGAGCACTGGGCGTGCGAACGTATACGTATATACGTTTGGACTGTTTAAGGGTTAATATTGTTTATTATGTCATATTAGATGAATTTTTTTTTTTATTAACACATCGGCCGATTCCCACCAAGGCAGGGTGGCCTGAAAAATACTTTCATCATCATTCACTCCATCACTGTCTTGCAAGAGGGGTTCTTTACACTACAGTTATAAAACTGCAACATTAACACCCCTCCTTCAGAGTGCAGACACTGTACTTCCCATCTCCAGGACTCAAGTCCGGCCTGCCGGTTTCCCAGAATCCCTTCATTAATGTTACTTTGCTCACACTCCAACAGCACGTCAAGTATTAAAAACCATTTGTCTCCATTCACTCCTATCAAATACGCTCACACATGCTTGCTGGAAGTCCAAGCCCCTCGCACACAAAATTTCCTTTACCCCCTCCATCCAACCTTTCCAAGGCCTACCCCTACCCCGCCTTCCCTCCACTACAGATTTATACACTCTCGAAGTCATTCTGTCTCGTTCCATTCTCTCCACATGTCCGAACCACCTCAACAACCCCTCCTCAGCTCTCTGGATAATAGTTTTGGTAATCCCGCACCTCCTCCTAATTTCCAAACTACGAATTCTCTGCATTATATTCACACCACACATTGACCTCAGACATGACATCTCCACTGCCTCCAGCCTTCTCCTCGTTACAACATTCATCACCCATGCTTCACACCCAAATAAGTGTTGGTATAACTATACTCTCATACACACACAACCCGCACGGTATTGTGCCTTTTTTGTTATTTATATATACTCTCATACATTCCCCTCTTTACTTCCATGGACAAAGTTCTTTGTCTCCACAGACTCCGAAGTGCTCCACTCACCCTTTTCCCCTCATCAATTCTATGATTCACCTCATCCTTCACAGACACATCTGCTGACATGTCCACTCCCAAATATCTGAATACATTCACCTCCTCCATACTCTCTCCCTTCAATCTGATATCCAATCTTTCGTCACCTAATGTTTTTGTTATCCTCATCACCTTACTCTTTCCTATATTCACTTTCAATTTTCTTCTTTTACACACCCTACCAAATTCATCCACCAACCTCTGCAACTTCTCTTCAGAATCTCCCAAAAGCACAGTGTCATCAGCAAAAAGCAACTGTGACAACTCCCACTTTGTATTTGATTCTTTATCTTTTAACCCCACACCTCTTGCCAAGACCCTTGCATTCACTTCTCTTACAACCCCATCTATAAATATATTGAACTACCACGGTGACATCACACATCCTTGTCTAAGGCCCACTTTTACTGGGAAATAGTCCCCTCCCTCCTACACACTCTAACCTGAGCCTCACTATCCTCATAAAAACTCTTCACTGCTTTCAGTAACCTACCTCCTATTCCATACACCTGCAACATCTGCCACATTGCCCCCCTATCCAACCTATCATACACCTTTTCCAAATCCATAAATGCCACAAAAACCTCTTTACCCTTATCCAAATACTGTTCACCTATATGTTTCACTGTAAACACTTGGTCTACACACCCCCTACCTTTCCTAAAGCCCCCTTGTTCATCTGCTATCCTGCTTTCTGTCTTACTCTTAATTCTTTCAATAATAACTCTACCATACACTTTACCAGGTACACTCAACCGACTTATTCCCTATAATTTTTGCACTCTCTTTTGTCCCCTTTGCCTTTATACAAAGGAACAATACACGCTCTCTGCCAATCCCTAGGTACCTTACCATCTTTCATACATTTATTAAATAATAGCACCAACCACTCCAAACCTATATCCCCACCTGCTTTTAACATTTCTATCTTTATCCCATCAATCTCAGCTGCCTTACCCCCTTTCATTCTACCCACTGCCTCACGAACTTTCCCCACACTTCTACAAGATGTTATTCCTCCATGCCCTATACACGAAATCACAGCTTCCCTGTCTTCATCAACATTTAACAACTCCTCAAAATATTCCCTCCATCTTCCCAATACCTCTAACTCTCTATTTAATAACTCTCCTCTCCTATTTTTAACTGTCAAATCCATTTGTTCCCTAGGCTTCCTCAACTTATTAATCTCACTCCAAAACTTTTTCTTATTTTCAACAAAATTTGTTGATAACATCTCACCCACTCTCTCATTTGCTCTCTTTTTACATTGCTTCACCACTCTTTTAACCTCTCTTTTTCTCTCCATATACTCTTCCCTCCTTGCATCACTTCTACTTTGTAAAAACCTCTCATATGCTAACTTTTTCTCCCTTACTACTCTCTTTACATCATCATTCCACCAATCGCTCTTCTTCCCTCCCGCACCCACTTGCCTGTAACCACAAACGTCTGCTGAACACTCTAACACTACATTTTTAAATCTACCCCATACATCTTCAACCCCATTGCCTACACTCTCACTAGTCCATCTATCCTCCAATAGTTGTTTATATCTTACCCTAACTGCCTCCTCTTTTAGTTTATAAACCTTCACCTATCTCTTACTTATTATTATTATTATAATCAAATAGAAGTGCTAAACCACAGGGGTCATATCTCTCTTACTTACTGCTTCTATTTTCCTTGTATCCCATCTACCTTTTACTCCCACTGTAGATATAACTAAAAAGTGATCTGATATATCTGTGGCCCCTCAACAAACATGTACATCCTGAAGTCTACTCAACAGTCTTTTATCTACCAATACATACTCCAACAAACTACAGTGGACCCCCGAGTTTCGTAAACCCCGGAAATCGTACAATTATGTAAGTATATTGTAAGTGCTTGTGGAAGTGTATTTTTGGGGGTCTGAAATAGACTAACCTACGTGACATTTTTCCTTAAGGGAGTAAATTCGTTCAGTAATGGCGTTTGAGCAGACTTCAGGAGTGAAGTTTTTACGAAACTCGGGGGTCCACTGTACTGTCATTATGCCCTACATCATATCTTGTATACTTATTTATCCTCTTTTTCTTAAAATATGTATTACCTATAACTAAACCCCTTTCTATACAAAGTTCAATCAAAGGGCTCCCATTATCATTTACACCTGGCACCCCAAACTTACCTACCACACCCTCTCTACATGTTTCTCATACTTTAGCATTTAGGTCCCCTACCACAATTAATCTCTCACTTGGTTCAAAAGTTCCTATACATTCGCTTAACATCTCCCAAAATCTCTCTCTCTCCTCTACACTCCTCTCTTCTCCAGGTGCATACACGCTTATTATGACCCACTTTTCGCATCCGACCCTTATTTTAATCCACATAATCCTTGAATTTACACATTTATATTCCCTCTTCTCCTTCCATAACTGATCCTTCAACATTATTGCTACCCTTTCCTTAGCTCTAACTCTCTCAGATACTCCTGACTTAATCCCATTTATTTCTCCCCACTGAAACTCGCCTACCCCCTTCAGCTTTGTTTCGCTTAGGGCCAGGACATCCAACTTCTTTTCATTCATAACATCAGCAATCATCTCTTTCTTATCATCTGCACTACATCCACGCACATTCATGCAATCCAGTTTTATAAAGTTTTTCTTCTTCTCTTTTTTAGTAAATGTGTACAGGAGAAGGGGTTACTAGCCCATTGCTCCTGGCACTTTAGTCGCCTCATACGACATGCATGGCTTACGGAGGAAAGATTCTTTTCCACTTCCCCATGAATTGTGATAGATAAATAAGCCGTAGAGTTGACATTATTGTTATATTGAAGGACTATCTTGTCCTGCCTCCAAACAAACTCTCCTGCCTCTCTCATATGCCAACAAGAGTCTTCAATAAAGATAAAACTGGTTTAAATGTTTATTTATCCATTAACCCTTTGGGGGTCCAAGGGGTCTCTCTGAAACTCGTTTTCAGGGTCCATGAATTTAAAAAAAAAAAAAAATTATTTTTTCTTATGAAATGATAGAGAATCTTTTTCCAATCATAACGCCACAAAAATTATGAAATTTGATCAAAAACTAACGGAATTATGCTTTCGCAAAGTTAGCGGTATCCATGACATTTACGCATCGGCGATTTTGCCCACTTTGAGCCCTATTTTCGGCACATTCCAATGTTTCAGTCTACTAAAATTATAGCTATTTCGCTAGAACTCCATTTCTCCTATCGATTGAGTACAAGAAACCGCCTATTTACCAATTTCAACTACCCAAAATAGTGGTCAGAAAATGGCAATTTGGCCAATTTCACACAAATTTCAAGCGATGCCAATTTCAAAATAGGGTCCATAATAAAAAAGGCAGACATTCCTGGCACTAAAATAACATCTTCTCTGTTCATTAGTCACATCTCCAGGCCCCTCTTACATTACTTTTGCTTTCCATTTTGAATTTTTATTCTCACAAAAAATATAAGATTTACTGTTATGTATACAACTGCATCACTGTAAAAATGGTATAAATAATATCAGCGCACTTGTGGAAGAACATTAGACACTCCAGTTGATGTGTATTGCACGCACGGTGTGATTTGTTTACAATTGAACATCGGCCAAAATCGAAAAATTTCGCTACTTTGCGCTCAGTTTCAAGGTACTTGTCTTCGTGAAACCAGTCAAAATTATCTCTATTTCTGTAATATATCATCTATTCTATAAAATGAGACTAAGAAAACGAGAATACAAGCATAAATACCATACGAAAATAGACTGCAAAGTCGCTGTTTTAAACCAAAAACAGTCATTTTTTTTTCTCATTATGCACTGTGGTGCAGGAATTTTTTTATACTGCGCACACTGACCGCACAGACCCATTCTATCACATCTAGGCCTAACAGCCTGTTTCTGCTTGATTTGAGGGCGTTAGAATTTAGGCGTACTAGTACGTCAATAACCCCAGAGCATAAGCCGTACTAGTACGACCAAAACCCCGAAAGGGTTAAAAGTAGTGCTTTATATTTATTTCTCATTGTTTTCTGTATGTAAAACTACAGTGGACCCCCGAGTATCGTAATTAATCCGTTCCAGGAGCTAGTACTTAACACGAAGTTTACGAAATTCGAACCATTATTTCCCATAAGAAATAATGTAAATACAATTAATCCATTCCACAAAAAATATTCACATAATAAATTAAAAACAATATATATACAGTGGTACCTCAACTTACGATGGTCCCCAAACTCACCCTCTTATGTAAGTTTATTTTTTTAAATGCTTTTGTAAGTGTAATTTTGGGGGTCTAAAAGGACTAGTCTATTTTACATCATTCCTTATGAGGATAAATTCGTTTGGTAATGGCACTTGAACAGCATTTTGGAATGAGAAAATATCGTAAGTCGAGGTACCACTGTATACAGTGGACCACCGAGTTTCGTAAAAACTTCCCTCCTGAAGTCTGCTCAAGTGCCATTACCGAACGAATTTACTCCCTTAAGGAAAAATTTCACGTAGGTTAGTCTATTTCAGACCCCCAAAAATACACTTCCACAAGAACTTACAAAATTATACTTACATAATTGCACGATTTCCGGGGTATTCGTTAACCGAGGGTCCACTGTATATATATATATATATATATATATATAATAGATATATATATACAGTGGTACCCCGACTTACGATATTTTTTCATTCCAGAATGCTGTTCAAGTGCCATTACCAAACGAATTTATCTCCATAAGAAATGATGTAAAATAGACTAGTCCTTTTAGACCCCCAAAATTACACTTACAAAAGCATTTAAAAAAATAAACTTACATAAAAGGGTGAGTTTGGGGACCATCGTAAGTCGGGGTACCACTGTATATATATAATCTTTATTGAAGAGTTGCAGGCATCTGGAAGGTAGAGTTGCTGATAGGGGCAGGGAGTTAGTGGTTGGAAGTGGAATCCCCCTCCAAAAGGACTTCAGGTAACAAGTCCCTCTCTGGGGTTACTTCCCTTTTTGGTCTTTTAATGCCACTAGGACCAGCTTGAGAGTCACCATACCCCTGCCTGGTAAAGTAACTGTCCAGAGTCCTCTGTTTCTGTCGACCCTTCAACACTTTCCTGAAGTGCGACATGGCTCTGTCACTGAAGTGGCTGCACAGAAGGCTCATTTCAGCTTGCTCAGGGTGGTGTCTTTCAACAAATGTCTGCAACTCATTCCACTTTGTACACATCTCCTTAAGCACTGAAGAAGGCACCTCCTTCTGTCTCTCACCCTCCTCCTTTGAAGCAATAACCTCAACTGTGGTCTGTTGCTGTTCCAAATGAAGCTCTTCAGTTGTTAGCTCTACCCTGTGGGCCTCCACCAACTCTTCCACATCCTCATCACTCACCTCCAACCCCAGGTTGTTCCCCAATGCCACAATAGAGTCCACAACAGGCACAGGGTCGTCAGGGTCAAGGTCAGGGTCAGCCTCAAATCCTTCAAAATCCCTCTGTTGGACACAACCTGGCCACAATGGTCTCCAAGCAGAGTTCAAAGTCCTGGAAGTCACTCCCTCCCAAGCCTTACCTATAAGGCGTATGCAATGCACAATGTTGAAGTGATCTTGCCAGAACTCTCTTAGGGGCAACTCAGTGTCCGAGGTCACTTCAAAGCACTTTTCAAACAGTGCTTTGGTGTACAGTTTCTTGAAGTTGGAAATGACCTGCTGGTCCATGGGCTGGAGGAGAGGAGTGGTGTTAGGAGGCAAGAACTTCACTCTGATGAAATTAAACTTGTCAGACAAACACTCTTGCAAGTTGTGAGGGTGAGCAGGAGCATTGTCCAGTATCAGGAGGCACTTGAGTGGTAATTTCTTTTCCAAGAGGAATTTCTTCACAGTAGGGCCAAACACTCCAGTCACCCATTCCTTGAAAATCTCCGTAGTGACCCATGCCTTGGTGTTAGCCTTCCAATGCACACACAAATTATTCTTGTCAACACTGTGATTCTTGAAGGGTCTGGGATTTTCATAGTGATACACCAGTAAAGGCTTCACTTTAAAATCTCCACTAGCATTAGAACAAAACATGAGAGTTAGCCTGTCTTTCATAGGCTTGTGTCCTGGCTGTGCCTTTTCCTCCTGAGTAATGTAGGTCCTGTTGGGCATTTTCTTCCAAAACAGGCCTGTTTCATCACAGTTAAACACTTGTTGGGGGAGGAATTGTTCAGCCTCTACGAACCCCTGGAATTCATGCACAAATTTTTCAGCTGCACGTTTGTCTGAGCTGACTGCCTCACCATGTCTCACAACACTGTGTATGCCACTACGTTTCTTAAACCTGTCAAACCAGCCTTTGCTGGCTTTAAAAACACTTGCCTCACCACTGGTTGCAGGCATTGTCTTGACAAGATCTGCGTGCAACTTCCTTGCCTTTTCACAAATTATCACCATGGAAATACTATCACCCGCTCTCTTTTTTTCATAGATCCACACCAACAAGAACTTCTCAACCTCATCCACTGTTTTCGATCTATTTTTCGTTAACATATCAACTCCTTTTGCAACATTAGCTTCCTTGATCTCATTTCTCTTTGCCAGGATAGAGCTGATAGTAGAAGGGGTTTTGTTGTACATCCTGGCAAGATCACTCAGACGTACACCACTCTCATATTTTTCTATAATCTCTTTCTTCAGTTCGATGGTGTTCCTCACTTTCTTTACCACAGGGGTGCCACTAGGAAGCTTCTTTGGACCCATGGTGACTTATTTCACAGTGACAGTCACTAAACCACCAAAAAAAAAACACCAAATGTAGTGTGAATGTTTGAAAGAGCACGCTAGGTAATGTTCTCTCAATGGTAAACAACGCTTCACTGGCGGCGTCCTGCGTCCCGCGCAGGCGCGGAGCAGGCAGACAGGTCTAATACGTTACGAAACACGAGCCATTTTACGATTCTCGAAATCGAAAAAAGCTTACGAAACACGATGTTTACGAAATAAGAACCTTACGAAACTCGGGGGTCCACTGTATAGTATTTATTCTTTAAAACAATGAATTTTTTGTGAAAATTTATGGGTTGAACGGATTAATTGTATTTATATTATTTCTTATGGGAATTATTAGTTCGACTTTCGGCCAGTTCGAGTTGAGGCCTAGCTCCTGGAATGGATTACGGCTGAAACTCGGGGGTCCACTGTATGTCGATGGTAATAACATGGCTCTGGGCTGCATTAAATATTGTATAGCTATGTAGCCCAGGCGGGCTACATCTACCAACTACCTACACCTAACTTCCTACAAATAAATACGTACTACTCACCTCTCATCCTACATTAAGACTACACATATTTTAAGGTAAATAATGAGTGTACTGTACGTATGTGTATTTTACCTCTCTGCACTGCTTTAAATATCGTATATTAAGTTAGGGACGAGGAGCCAGGGCTACCTACACCTGACTTCCTACAAATAAGTACTACTCACCTGTTGCCCTACACTAAGACTGCAAATATTTTCAGGTAAGTAATGAATGTACTGTGTATGTATTTTACTTTTTGTGTTTTTAACCCATAAACGGTCCAAACGTATATATACGATAGTACCGCTACTGCTCCAAACGTATATTTACGTTTTATTTTTCCTGCCTCCAAATTTGGCATGACTGGCCTGAGATGCCTGATCAGCATAGAATGGGTCTTAGCCCTTGGTGTGCGCTGTATTAAAAAAATCTGGGGCCACTTAGTACCTTGTGGGAGGACCAGTTCAATTGAGCGCCAGCTAGAGCAAACAGCGCGGCAAACACATAGGATTCACTGATGTCATGTAGTATTAACTCTCCCATTTTAAGTGGAAAGTGATGTTGACCCCGAGTTTAGTGACTCTGAGGTGAATATGGCCATAAGTGGTCAAGGAAATATAAAAAACCTTGATAACCCATGTGCAACATTTGTGTAACATCCTTTCAGAATGTCTTATAACCTATGCCTGTCTATCTCTATCTGACTCTGTCTCACAGGTACACAAATACAATTATACATAGTGTAAATTTCCTAGGATAACCCAAAAAATCCAGACAAAGTGATTGTAGAGATAATGTGTAAACATGACTGGCAAATACGTATTTACACTTGCTCAGGAACCAGACGTGTTGGTTCAGGAGTGGATCTCTCCAAGATGGAAGAGCTAGATGCTAGACGGACAGACAGATAGACAGAGAGCTTGACAGACAGGCAGATAGACAGAGAGCTTGACAGACAGACAGAGAGCTTGACAGAGAGCTTGACAGACAGACAGATAGACAGAGAGCTTGACAGACACAGATAGACAGAGAGCTTGGCAGACAGATAGACAGAGTTTGAAAGACAGATAGACAGAGTTTGAAAGACAGATAGACAGACAGATTTGTTTGTGTAACAGTGAAAACAGAGGGGGATGCTCATCAAATGTCACCCCTTATCTTATCTTATCACTGCAGCCTCGCGTACGCTTATCAAATGTCACCAATTATCTTATCTTATCTTATCACTGTCAGCAGTGGAATGACTTGTCTTACATCATGCTTCAAGGGAACTTATTATTCTTATTCTTATTATTATATTATTTTCATTATTCTTATTATTATTCATATTATTATTATTATTATATACTCCCACATATTCAAAACACTGCTGGGACCTATAAATACTTTGAATATATTCCTAGACAATAGTAAATGACCAAAGCAGGTGTAAATGTCCACCTGTCAGAGTGTTTGTGACAATTTGAGTACAATTTCAGTACCTAATATTAGTCTTAGAACAAAGAACTACTATAAATTGTAATTATCAGAACATAAAAATTATATAAAATAATATAAAAATGAGAAAAAAGGTATATCGGCAACACTTCTGCAAGCGGCAGGACGTGATGTTGCCGTCAGGTGAGCATTCATTGCCAACTTCTCAGCCTCATATATAGGTAAGTACTGACCCTAAAAAAAAATTTTTTATCCTGTAACATTTAGAAAAATGTGCTCTTTATTTCTAAAAAAAAAAGATTTTTTTTTTTCAAAATATTTGGGGCACTGGACCGTTTATGGGTTAATGCCTAGTTCTATTACTAACTTAATATAAGTTAAGTGTAAACTTGTTGTCTGGCATTTATAAGTGGAAAAAATGGCGTTCTGCTTTCCGGTGATGTCCACTTTCCGGCAATAGCCTGGAACCTAACCTGCCGTATAAGTAGGGCCCTACTGTACTTTCGATCTTGAAACCAATGAAAATGATATCTTCCATTCTATCAAATGAGGCTAAGAAACTGAGAATACAAACATAATAACCATATGAAAATATGCCGCAAAGTTGCATTATGTACTGGAATGTGATAAAATTAATGAATTCAGAAACAACTCACTCAAAAATGTTCAAGATATGTCAAAGTATTTTATCCACAGTGGTATATTACAAAGCATTCTGGAAAAATGCCCTGAATTTGCTCACTGTAAATAAAGCTAATATTTGCATTAATAACTCAAAGCAATTGTGATCAGGTATGGATGTGTGAATGGTTCATTATCTTTGTAACTTGTTCAGCTATCAAAATTTTGGGGTCCAGTCCCTGGATCCATTATGTACCTTCGTAATCTTTTTGACCACCACACACAGGATGGATATGGGGTGCATAATAAAGATATTAAACTAACTTCCTCCATACTCCCTTCCTTCAGTCTGATATTCAATCTTTTATTACCAAAATTTTTTGTTACCCGCATCACTTTGCTCTTTCCTATGATCATGTTAAATTTCCTTCTTTTACATATCCTCCCAAATTTGTCCACCAACCCCTGCAACGTCTCTTCAGAATCTCCCAAAAGCACAGTGTCATTAGCAAAAAGCAACTGTGACAACTCTCATTTTTGTATTAGATTCTTTATCCTCCAATCACACACCTCTCCCCAACACCCCAGCATTCACTTCTTTTACAACCTTATCTATAAATATATTAAATACTCATGGTGACTGACATCATGCATCTCTTAAAAACTTCTTTCCACAGATGCCTCAACACACTACCTACTTTAACATTATATTATAGTACAATACTTTTTAATATAGTATGTATATTAAAATTTAGCAAATGAGGTTAAACCAACCTGAGTGAGAACAGACATTAGCAGCAGAGCATTCTTTAAATACAATGTCTCACTCAAGGTGGCTCTGTATAAAGTAAACAGGAATAAGCAAATAACCTGATTTATAAGGTAAACAGTCACCATAAGTTCAGGCTTGGAGAAAGACAGGTCACAATGAAGGTCATTAAATTATGAGATCAAGTATGGTGAGGTCAGGTATTGGTGGGGGTATAGGGGGTGGACAACAGGTCCAGCCAACATGTACTTTCTAATGTTTTGTTCAATACTTTTGGCGAGGTGGATTACTGCTATTTGCAAAATTCTACATCTGATACTGTTGTTCTGGTAGTGTAACAGTTGTACTCTTCCCCAGTTCATGATGTGAAAATAAAGGTTGTTGGTTTTATCCCTCCTGCAGGGCTGTTTATATTAGAATTTATCGTAGCAACTACATGGTATGCTGTATACTACTGCTGTGCAAATAGTTCTGGGTTTATTGCTTCTGGTTATCTCTTTGGTGGTTTCTGTAGAAAGTACTGCTACATTCATGTTGGGTTTCCAAAGAATTAGGGTGAGGATAACAGCGTCAGCCTAGTGGGGAGGACCAGTTGTCTATCAATGTTAATATCATCTTTGAATGTAGTAGTACTTACCACCAAAACTATCAAAGAGATCACAAGAAGCCCACAATTATTTGTATAGCAGGAGTATACAACATCCTGTGTTGTGGTTGTGATAAATTCTACGTCAGAGAAACCGGCAGAAACCTTCAGAGATATTTTCAGGAACATAAATATGCCTGCTAATGCCTAGTACATTGCAACCTTCCTTCTCATGTCATGGACTGTGGAAGAGCACTGTTGTTACACTGTGAGAATAACAGAGCCAGATGAAGAACTTTACATGTAAACAGCAGTGATTCACCTCACCAAAACTATTGAGCAAAAGAGAAGAATGTACATGTTGGCTGGACCTATTACCCACACTGTCCGCGATTCATATGATAAAGAGAATAAACTAGTCATCTTTCCATCAGTCGCTGTTCCCACCAATACCTGCCTGCACCAGTCTTGATCTTGCAGTTTAATGACCTTATGTGTGACCTCTGCCGGGAGCAATGGGCTCGTAACTGCTTTTCCTGTACAGCTTACTAATTTTAGAAAAGGCATATGATAGGGTGGATAGTGAATCAATGTGGCAGATGTTGCAAGTGTATGGAATAGGCAGTAAGTTACTAAATGCTGTAAAGAGTTTTATGAGGATAGTGAGGCTCAGGTTAGAGTGTGTAGGAGAAAGGGAGATTATTTCCCAGTAAAAGTAGGTCTTAGACAGGGAGTGTAAT
>WNWK01047260.1:0-13998 GCA_009830355.1 Cherax destructor | reverse complement strand
TGTTCTGTGTGTTAGGAACCCAAAATCCATCTGCCTACCTTCCATGATCGCATTTGTCAGACGCCTTTGCAAAATCTATGTAAATCACATCTGCGTTTTGGTTGTCTTCCAACCCCTCTATAATTCTGTCATGGTGGTTCAGCAGCTGTGAAGGCATGATCGTCCTGCTCTAAAACAATGCTGGTTTGGGTTATGCCAGTTGTGCAGGTCCATGAAATTTGTAATCTGCTATCTCATCACTCTTTCGAAGATTTTTATGATGCGAGAAGTTAGGGCTACTGGTCTGTAATTTTTAGCTAGTGCTCTACTACCTCCCTTATGTAAAGGAGCTATGTCTGCACTCTTTAAGGTCTTTGGTATTTCACCTAGATCTAGGCTCTTTCTCCAAAGTATATTGAGGGCTCGTGCTAGTGGTACTTTGCACTTCTTTATAAATAGAGCATTCCATGAATCTTGTCCAGGTGCTGAGTGGGTGGGCACATTACCCATTTATTTTTCAAAATTTATGGGATTTGTACTAACATCAGGTAGTTGATCTGCACAGCCTTCTGCTGGAGGGAAAAATGTTTCTGCATTCTTTACCTTGCTGCCATTTAGTGGGTTGCTGAACACCGACTCATACTGTTGTTTTAGGATTTCACTCGTTTCCTGTTCATCATCAGTATACGAGTCTCCTCTCAATAGTGGTCCAATTCTACAGGTACTTCTTAGCTTAGATTTTGCATAGGAATAGAAATATTTTGGGTTTCTTGCAATATCCTGTATAGCCTTTTGTTCCCTTTGTACTTCTGTTAGTTATGGTATCCTAAGTTTTTGCTCTACTTCAGTGATCTCTCAGCTGAGGCTGTTTTCTCTGTTGTGACTTATTTGTGTTTCTAAGCAATTTAATAACCCATTTCCTTCTTCTGTACCATCTATGCTCTATATCTATATCTGATCTGGGCTTCCTCAATGGTACATGTTTAATACAGACCTTGTATGCTTCTATATTCAGCTTCTCCAGGCACTGGTGGAGATTTAGGGTGCTCATGTCTGATTCCCAGGATATGTCTGATAGTTCTTGGTTTATTTTTTCCCAGTCAATTCTATGGTTGTTGGAATTAAACTTACTGAACATCCCATCTCTAACATTAGTGCTGCAGTTCCCTAACCATGAATTAATACTTGTTTGTACTTCTGTGATGCTGTGGTCAGAGTATATTGTTTTTGTAATTTTTATGTGTCTCATTAGTTCCTTGTTTGTGAATATCAAATCCAGGGTATTTTCATTTCTAGTGGGATCAGTTATTTGTTGGTTCAATGAGTACTTTTTGCAAAGCCTCATTAGTTTCCTGGTATATGCCTGTTGAGCCACAGTGCTTCCAGGAGACATTTCTGGTATAACGTTGCATTGAGCCATCTTTCATTTTACATCAGGGAGATTAAAATCTCCAATGAGTATAGTATTTGGTGTGAGATTTTTTAGCCTATCCAGACAGCTATCTGTCTTATTAACTGATCTGTGAATTCCTCAGCAGTTGCTGACGGTGGTTTATATACAGCCTCTCCTCACTTAGCGATGTACTCGTTTACCGACCACTTGGACTTACGGCCAGCTCTCCAACCAGTATGTAAACCTAAGTAATGTATATTAGAGCTGATTTCCTCTGTTCTGTTTATTACAGTATACAGGACACTATAAACATTTAAAAATCTACTAGAAATGTTATAAATGGTGCAAAGGTGACATTAAAAAAATATCTAAAGATGGTTGACACAAACCCACTACCAGTATAGTATGCTCCTCGCTTAATGACCAATATCCTTACCAACCTACTCTTAAGAACGGAACCCCGTCGTTAAGTGAGGAGAGGCTGTATTTATAGATGGGGTTGTAAGAGAAGTGAATGTGAGGGTCTTGGCAAGAGGTGTGGTGTTAAAAGATAAAGAATCAAATACAAAGTGGGAGTTGTCACAGTTGCTTTTTGCTGATGACACTGTGCTTTTTGCTGATGACACTGTGCTTTTTGGAGATTCTGAAGAGAAGTTGCAGAGGTTGGTAGATGAATTTGGTAGGGTATGTAAAAGAAGAAAACTGAAAGTGAATGTAGGAAAGAGTAAGGTGATGAGGATAACAAAAAGATTAGGTGATGAAAGATTGGATATCAGATTGGAGGGAGAGAGTATGGAGGAGGTGAATGTATTCAGATATTTAGGAGTGGACGTGTCAGCAGATGGGTCTATGAAGGATGAGGTGAATCATAGAATTGATGAGGGGAAAGGGTAAGTGGTGCACTTCGGAGTCTGTGGAGACATAGAACTTTGTCCGTGGAGGTAAAGAGGGAATTATGAGAGTATAGTTATACCAACACTTATATGGGTGTGAAGCATGGGTGATGAATGTTGCAACGAGGAGAAGGCTGGAGGCAGTGGAGATGTCATGTCTGAGGGCAATGTGTGTTGTGAATAAAATGCAGAGAATTCTTAGTTTGGAAATTAGGAGGAGGTGTGGGATTACCAAAACTATTATCCAGAGGGCTGAGGAGGAGTTGTTGAGGTGGTTCGGACATGTAAGAGAGAATGGAATGAAACAGAATGACTTCGAGAGTGTATAAATCTGTAGTGGAGGGAAGGCGGGGTAGGGGTTGGCCTAGGAAAGGATGGAGGGAGGGGGTAAAAGAGGTTTTGTGTGCAAGGGGCTTGGACTTCCAGCAAGCATGCATGAGCGTATTTGATAGGAGTGAATGGAGACAAATGGTTTTTAATACTTGGCGTGCTGTTGGAGTGTGAGCAAAATAACATTTATGAAGGGATTAGGGAAACCGGCAGGCCGGACTTGAATCCTGGAGATGGGAAGTACAGTGTCTGCACTCTGAAGGAGGGGTGTTAATGTTGCAGTTTTATAACTGTAGTGTAAAGCACCCCTCTGGCAAGACAGTGATGGAGTGAATGATGATGAAAGTTTTTCTTTTTCGGGCCACCCTGCCTTGGTGGGAATCGGCCGGTGTTAATAAAAAAAAATTTATGAAAGAGTGGAAGGTACCTAGGGATTGACAGAGAGAATGCATAGTTCCTTTATGTAAAGGGAACGGGACAAAACAGATTGTAAAAATTATAGGGGAATAGTTTACCGAGTATACCAGGTAAAGTGTATGGTAGGGTTTTTGTTGAAAGAATTAGAGGTAAGACAGAGAGTAGGATTGCATATGAGCAAGGAGGCTTTAGAATGGGTAGGGTATTTACATTGAAGCATATATGTGAACAGTATTTAGATAAAGGTAGGGAAGTTTTCATTGCATTTATGGATTTAGAAAAGGCATATGATAGTGGACAGGGGAGCAATGTGGCAGATGTTGCAAGTGTATGGAATAGGTAGTAAGTTACTAAAGAGTTTTATAAGGATAGTGAGGTTCAGGTTAGGGTGTGTAGGAGAGAGAGAGATTACTTCCCAGTAAAAGTAGGCCTTAGACAGGGATGTGTAATGTCACCATGGTTGTTTAACATATTTATAGATGGGGTTGTAAATGCTAGGGCATTGGGGAGAGGGGTGGGATTAAATTATGGGGAGTTAACACAGTTACTTTTTGCTGATGATACTGTGCTTCTGGGGGATTCTAAAGAAAAGTTGCAAAGGTTAGTGGACAAGTTTGGGAGGGTATGTAAAGGTAAAAAGTTGAAAGTGAATATAGATAAGAGTAAGGTGATGAGGGTATCAAACGATTTAGATGAAGAAAAATTGGATGTTACATTGGAGGGAGGGAGTATGGAAGAAGTGATTGGTCAAGGGGTTAGTCATAGCTTTCTTCTTGCCAATATCTTTACACTCATCAAGGAGTACTGCAAAACAATTTTTGTTCTAGCCTTTTTCTTCAACCTTCCTCAATCTTCTCTTTCTTCCTTTTCTGTGAACCACTTTTCATTCATTACAACTAACATTTTCCCTTCGTGAGTGCTAACATCTTTTCCTTTGCTACCCTCAGCAACTTTTCACTCATTACAGTTCAAGTGAATTTTCAGTCTCTTATTCTCCTCTATGAGAAATAGAACATCTTTCTCACTTAACTCCATTTCTAAAACATGCCAACTCTTGTAAAAGCTTGCAGATCAATCCATGTTAGCACACTCTTAACATCCCAACCAAATTTTCCAAGTAATACTCAACTGTAGGACAGATAACATAACGTGCATTGACCACTGACCCCAGTAGGACTGACTGACCTTAGTAGGATTGTTCTTAAAAGGGAAGAGTGCTCAGTTCTTTATGCAGTGTGATAAAGTTTTCACTGAATGAAATGTCAGTTTTTAATAAAGGCTTCTTTTTACATGTCTTTGTTTTATTACGTGCCAGCTTCCTGCCTTTCTTTTGTACTACAATCATGTCACATAAGTGTGAAACTTGAACCTTTTCAATATTCATCACTCTGGGATTAATCTGTCCCTACTAGAATTTCCCATTACAGCCTCTCCTCACTTAACGGCAGAGTTCCGTTCCTAAGACCACGTCGTTAAACGAATTTGTCGCTAAGTGAGGAGTACAGTGGACACTCGAGTAACGTAAAAACTTCATTCTAGAAGCCTGCTCAAGTGCCATTACAGAACGAATTTACTCCCTTAAGGAATAATGTCAGGTAGGTTAGTCTATTTCAGACTCCCAAAAATACACTTTGACAAGCACTTACAATATTATACTTACATAATTGTACGATTTCCGGGGTGTTCGTTACTCGGGGGTCCACTGTATATTATAATGATACAGTGGACCCCCGCCTAACGAGCACCCCGGAAATCGTACAATTATGTAAGTATAATATTGTAAGTGCTTGTGGAAGTGTATTTTTGGGGGTCTGAAATAGACTAACCTACGTGACATTATTTCTTAAGGAAGTAAATTCGTTCGGTAATGGCACTTGAGCATGCTTCTGGAATGAATTTTGCTCGTTAGGCGGGGGTCCACTGTAGTGGGTTTGTGTAAACCATCTTTGATATTGTTTTAATGTCACCTTTGCACCATTTATAACATTTCTGGTATATTTTTAAATGTTTACACAGTAGTGTACTGTACAGTGGACCCTGATTATCGTAAGCCTTGGACTAAGTAAATTTCGATTTTCGTAAAGTTTTTTCGTCAAAATATAGCCTTGAAGTTCATCATTTGCCTCGATAATAGGCGTTCATCCCGAACGCGTACGAGTGGCCCCACACACCATTCACAGTCAGTGTGTGGCATTGTTTATCAGCGATTGACCGTCACCCCACGTGTTCATACGATATATTTCGTACTATTCCATTCTTTTTTGTGCTTGCAACTGCTAAATAAGCCACCATGGGCCTAAAGAAAGCTAGTGCCAGCCCTTTGGTAAAGAAGGTGAGAAACACAATACTAGAATTAAAGAAAAAGATTGTAGAAAAATGTGAAAGTGGTGGTGGTAGTGATAGTGATAGAGGGTGGAAGTGATGGTGGTAGAGGGTGGTAGTGGTTGTGATGGTGGTAGAGGGTGGTAGTGGTTGTGATGGTGGTAGAGGGTGGTAGTGGTTGTGATGGTGGTAGTGGTTGTGATGGTGGTAGAGGGTGGTAATGGTTGTGATGGTGGTAGAGGGTGGTAGTGGTTGTGATGGTGGTAGAGGGTGGTAATGGTTGTGATGGTGGTAGTAATGGAGATTTGTGCAATGTGGAGTAGGGTGGAAAGATTTGTGGAGGAACATCACCCTAACAAATCTGTTGCAGTCCGTGTCGGCAACATGTACAATGACAATGTCTTGTCCCATTTTAGGGAAATTTTATAGAGATGCCAGAAACAGAGCTCTCTGGACAGATATTTAGTGTCACAGGTGTGCAGTGACTCTCAAGTTGGTCCTAGTGGCATTAAAAAACAAAGAAGGGAAGTAACCCCGTAAAAGGACTTGGTACTTGAAGTCTTTATGGAAGGGGATTCCCATTCCAAACAGTAACTTCTCCATCCTCTCCCCTCCTCCCGTCTTCCATACACCAACGAGAGTCTTCAATAAAGGTAAGTGTGATGTTATTATTGTTTTATTCTTCATGTCTCATTGTTTTCTGTATGTAAATCTATATTTCATGTAAAAAAAAAATATTTTGTTAATACTTTTGGGTGTGTGGAACGGATTAATTGCATTTACATTATTTCTTATGGGGAAAATGGTTTCGCAAATTGTAAATTTTGAATTTCAACAGACTCTCTGGAATGGATTAATTACAATAATCAAGGGTCCACTGTATATTGAAATATGTATACAGAATAGAGGAAATCTGCTCTAATATACATTATTTAGATATAAATACAGGTCAGAGAGCCCGTTGTAAGTCTGAGGCGTCGGTAAACGAGTACAGTACATCGCTAAGTGAGGAGAGGCTGTACTTCATTAGCCTTCACTTCAAAAATAAATACAGTGGAAAACAGGGCACTCAGTCTCATAGATAGATGGAATCAAAAGGAAGTGAGAGGTGACTGTAGTTGTCTCCAACACTGACAACCCTAAACAAATGACCTAATATAACTTAAACTGGGGGGACTTCTGAAATCCCAACCACACTACAGATGTAACTTTTCACTGAGTATAAAAGTAGAACAACTCATCAGAATTAGCAACCATAGTATACCCTGGCTTAGCTAGGCCTGCAGTCAGTCATCTTCAACACCATCAATTTGCATGATAATGCCCAGAGTAAGAGAGGGAGGCAATTAGGGTAAGATATAAGCAAGTATTGAAAGAAAGGCTAGTGAGAGTGTAAGCAATGAGGTTGCAGAAGTATGGGGTAGAGTTATAAATGCAGTGTTAGCATGTTCAGCAGAAGTTAGTGGATATAGAAAGGTGGGTTCAAGAAGAAAGAGGAGAGATTGGTGGAATGATGAGGTAGAGCAGTAATAGTAAAAGTTATCATATGAGAGGTTTTTACAAAGCAGAAGTGATATAAGAAGGGAGGAGTATATGGAGAGAAAAAGAGAGGTTAAGAGAGTGGTGAAGGAATGTAAAAGGAGAGCAAATGAGAGACTGAGTGAAATGCTGTCAACAAATTTTGCCGAGAATAAGAAAAAGTTTTGAAATGAAATTAATAATTTGAGAAAGTCTATGGAACAAATGTGTTTGACAGTTAAAAATAGAAGAGAACAGCTTTTAGATGGAGAATCGAGGTATCGGGAAGATGGAGGGAATAGTGTGAGGAACTGTTAAATGTTAATGAAGATAGGGAAACTATGATTTCGTGCATTTGGCAGGGAGGTATAACATCCTTAAGGAGTGAGAAAGAGCCAGATGTGAGTGGGGAGGGAAATGCATGAGGCTGTGGGTAGAATGAAAGGGGGAAAAGCAGCTGGGATTGATTGGATCAAGACAGAAATGATAAAAGCAGGTGGGGATATAGTTTTGGAATGGTTGGTGCTTTTATTTAATAAATGTGTGAGCGAGGGGAAGGTACCTAGGGACTGGCAGAGGCATGCATAGTTCCTTTGTATAAAGGCAAAGGGGACAAAAGAGAGTGTAAGAATTATAGGGGAATAAGCCTGATGAGTATTCCTTGTAAGGTGTATGGTAGTTATTATTGAAAGAATTAAGAGTAATATGGAAAGTAGGGTCGCAGATGAACAAGGAAGCTTTAGGAAGGGAAGTGGATGTGTAGACCAAGTATTTACAGTGAAGTATTTAAGTGAACAGTATTTAGATAAGTGTAAAGAAGTTTTCGTTGCATTTATGGATTTGGAAAAGGCATATGATAGGTTGGATATGGAAGCAATGTAGATGTTGCAAGTGTATGGAATAGGTGATAGGTTACTGAAAGCAGTTAAGAGTTTTTACAAGGATAGTGAGGCTTGGGTTAGAGTACGTAGGAGAGAGGGAGATTATTTCTAAGTATAAGTAGGCTTTAGACAAGGATGCATGATGTCACCATGGTTGTTCAATATATATATATGATGGGGTTGTAAGAGAAGTAAATGCTCAGGTGTTGGGAAGAGGGGTGGTATTAAAAGAATCTAACAAAGTGGGAGTTGTCATAGTTGCTTTCTACTGATGACACTGTACTTTTGGGAGAGTCTGAAGAGAAGTTGCAGAAGTTGGTGGACGAATTTGGGAGGGTATGTAAAAGAAGGAAATTAAAAGTGAACATAGGAAAGAGCAAGGTGATGAGGAAAAAAAATTGACGATATCTGATTGGAGGGAGGAAATGAATGTTTTCAGATATTTGGGAGTGGACTTGTCAGCAGACGAGTCCATGCAAGATGAGGTTAACCATAAAATTGGTGAGGGGGAAAAATGTGAGTGGTGTACTGAGGAGTCTGTGGAGACAAAAAAAAGTTATCCATGGAAGCAAAGAGGGAAATGTATGAGAGTATAGTGTTACCAATGCTCTTATATGGGTGTGAAACATGGGTGGTGAATGTTGCAATAAGGAGAAGGCTGGAGGCAGTGGAAATGTCGTGTCTGAGGGCAATGTGTGGTGTGAATATAATTCAGAGTAGTATCTGTAGCTTGGAGATCAGAAGGAGGTGCGGGTTTTCTAAAAGTATTATCCAACGGGCTGAGGAGGGGTTGAGATGGTTTGTACATATAGAAAGGATGGAGCAAAGTAGAATGACTTGGAAGGTGTATAAAACTGCAGTGGAAGGCAGGGGATGGGTCGTCCTAGGAAGGGTTGGAGGGAGGGGATAAAGGAGGTTTTGTGTGTGAGGGGCTTAGACTTCCATCAGGTGTGCATGAGTGTGTTAAAAAGGAGAGAGTGAAGGCAAATGTTTTTTATGACTTTACATGCTGTTGGAGTGTGAACAAAGTAACATTTATGAAGGGATTCAGGAAAACTGTTTAGCCATACTCAAGTCCTGGAGATGAGAAGTACAGTGCCTGCACTCTGAAGGAGGGGTGTAGATATATTACAGTTTTTGTTAACTAGTGTCAGCACGCCTCTAGCAAGACAGTGATGGAGTGAGTGATGATGAAAGTGTTTCTTTGCTTTTGGGTCACCCTGCCTCAGTGGGAAATGGTTGATGTGTTAATTAAAAAAAATGAACAAATAGTACCTAAGTTTCCAAGGGTATCCAGATGCACACTAAAAAGAGGACTGAAGTAATTACGACCTGTCTAGCTTTAACGCAAAGCTTCAGGAGCAAACAACTGCCACATGAATCTGTTTACAACTAGTATTTGAAACAAGTAGGCTCTCTGGTAACCATCTTCCAAAATATATAAAATGGAAAGTAATAGCTACTATATAATAATTTTATTGTAATCACCACATACCAGATATTTTGTACCTATCATCCCCACCCACCCCTACACAGAGAGGGAGAGGGTGGGTAATAGGTATGTACAGTATACCTGGAGTGGGTTTCGGGGGTCACCCCTGCGGCCCAGTCTGTGACCAGGCCTCATGGTGAATCAGGGCTGGATCAACCAGGTTGTTACTGTTGAACACATCTAAACAGACGTACGAACCATAGCCCAGCTGGTCAGGTACCGACTTTAGGTGCCTGTCCAAAGCCTTCTTGAAGACAGTCAGGGGTCTATTGGTAATCCCCCTTATGTATGCTGGGAGGCAGTTGAACAGTCTTGGGGCCCCTAACACCTATTGTGTGTTGTCTCTTATCGTGCTAGTGGCACCCCTGCTTTTCATTGGGGGATTGTTGAATCGCCTGCCGAGTCTTGCAGTGTCTTCAATGGTGGACACTGTCATGCAGATTCGGGTGTCATCTGCAAAGGAAGACACGGCACTGTGGCTGATATCCCTGTCAATGTCCGATATAAGGATGAGGAACAGGATGGGAGCGAGTACTGTGCCTTGTGGAACAGAGCTTTTCACCGTAGCCACCTCAGACTTTACTCTGTTGACTACTACTCTTTGTGTTCTACTTGTTAGGAAATTATAGATCCATCTACCAACTTTTCCTGTTATTCCTTTATCACGCATTTTGTGTGCTATTACACCATGGTCACACTTATCAAAGGCTTTTGCAAAGTCTGTGTATATAACATCTGCATTCTGTTTGTCTTCTAGAGCATCCAGGACCTTGTCGTAGTGGTCCAGTAGTTGGGACAGACAGGAGCGACCTGCTCTAAACCCATGCTGCCCTGGGTTGTGTAATTGATGGTTATCTAGATGAGTGGCGATCTTGCTTCTTAAAACCCTTTCAAAGATTTTTATGATATGGGACGTTAGCGCTATTGGTCTGTAGTTCTTTGCTATTGCTTTACTGCCGCCTTTGTGGAGTGGGGCTATGTCTGTTGTTTTTAGTAACTGCGGGACGACCCCAGTGTCCATGCTCCCTCTTCATAGGATGTTAAAAGCACGTGATAGGGGCTGCTTGCAGTTCTTGATAAACACTGAGTTCCATGAGTCAGGGCCTGGAGCGGAGTGCATGGGCATGTCATTTATCGCCTTTTCGAAGTCATTTGGCGTCAGGGTAATGTCAGATAAGCTTGCGTCTACCAGGTTCTGTGGCCACTCATAAAAAATTCATTTAGGTCTTCAACTTTCAGTCTGGTTAGCGGCTCGCTAAAAACTGAGTCATACTGGGACTTTAGGAACTCACTCATTTCCTTGCTGTCATCTGTGTAGGACCCATCTCGTTTTAGTAGGGGCCCAATACTGGATGCTGTTCTCGACTTTGTTTTGGCATAAGAAAAGAAATACTTTGGGTTTCTTTCAATTTCATTTATGGCTTTTAGTTCTTCCCTCGTTTCTTGATTCCTGTAAGATTCCTTTAGTTTTAATTCGATGTTTGCTATTTCTCTGACCAGTGCCTCCCTACGTATTTCAGATATATTGGCCTCTTGTAGCCGCTCTGTTATTCTTTGCCTTCGCCTGTATAGGAGTGCCTCTGTTCTAGTTTACATCTTCTCCTCCTTTTCCTTAAGGGAATTTGCCTTGAGCAAACCTCAAGTGCCAGAGTTAATTTGTTCTAGACATAGGTTAGGATCCGTGATGCTTAGGCTATCTTCCCAGTTTATATCATTTAGGACTTGGTTTACTTGGTCCCACCTTATGTTTTTGTTATTGAAGTTGAAATTGGAGAAGGCTCCCTCGCGACTGATCACATTTTGTCGATCTGGGGCTCCCCGCATACATGTCTGGACCTCAATTATATTGTGATCTGAGTATATCGTTTTTTATATGATGCCATTTAGTATCAGATCATCATTGTTAGTGAAGATGAGGTCCAGCGTATTCTCCAATCTTGTAGGCTCTATTATTTGCTGGTTTAAGGTGAATTTGGTGCA
This sequence comes from Cherax destructor, assembly GCA_009830355.1. NCBI lineage: Eukaryota > Metazoa > Arthropoda > Malacostraca > Decapoda > Parastacidae > Cherax > Cherax destructor. Next base: position 2,793 of record WNWK01047260.1, on the reverse strand, counting down.
GAGATTTAAAAGCTCGTGTGTGTGCGAGTTTTCATCTGAGCTGCCTCCTGGTGTTATCTCTGCTACCACATTATTTGCAATATTCCTCCATTTTAGGTGCCTTAGGTTGAAGTCTCCCAGGAGCAAGATGTTGGGGGCAGGGACTGGAAGATTTTCCAGACAGTGGTCAATTTTCAGAAGCTGTTCCTGGAATTGTTGAGACGTTGCATCCGGAGGCTTGTATACAACCACGATGACCAGGTTTTGATTCTCGATCTTTACTGCTAAAACTTCAACTACATCATTTGAGGCATTTAGTAGTTCTGAGCATATAAGTGACTCTGTGATATACAGGCCAACCCCCTTCCCCCCTTTTTGCCTGTTCACTGTCACATCTGTATAGGTTGTAGCCAGGGATCCATATTTCATTGTCCAAGTGATCCTTTATGTGGGTCTCTGTGAAAGCCGCAAACATTGCATTTGACTCTGTAAGCAGTCCACGGATGTAAGGTATCTTGTTATTTGTTGCTGGCTTTAGACCCTGTATATTTGCAAAGATGAATGTCGTTGGATTGGTGGTATTGCTGGTATGGAGGGGAAGGTCTTTTTTCCTGGCACATCAACCAAATCTTTAAATGGGCTGCAGAAAACAATATGAAGTTCAATGATGAGAAATTTCAATTACTCAGATATGGAAAACGTGAGGAAATTAAAATCTCATCGGAGTACAAAACAAATTCCAACCACACAATAGAGCGAAAAACTAATGTCGAAGACCTGGGAGTGATCATGTCAGAGGATCTCACCTTCAAGGACCATAACACCGTAGCAATCGCATATGCTCGAAAAATGACAGGATGGATAATGAGAACCTTCAAAACCAGGGATGCCAAGCCCATGTTGACACTTCAGGTCGCTTGTTCTATCTAGGCTGGAATATTGCTGCACACTAACTGCACCTTTCGAGGCAGGTGGAATTGCTGACCTAGAAAATGTGCAGAGAACCTTCACGGCACGCATAACTGCAATAAACCACCTCAATTACTGGAAACACTTGAAGTTCCTAAACCTGTACTCCCTAGAACGCAGGAGGGAGAGATACATTATTATATACACTGGGAAAATTCTCGAGGGATTAGTACCAAACTTGCACACGAGAGTCACTCCCTACGAAAGCAAAAGTTTCTGCAGACGATGCAAGATCCCAATGAAAAGCAGGGGTGCCACTAACACGTTGAGAGACAACACAATAACTGTCAGGGGCCTAAGACTGTTCAACTGCCACCCAGCATACATCAGGGGATCACAAACAAACCCCTGGCTGTCTTCAAGTAGGCACTGGACAGGCACCTAAAGTCTGTACCTGACCAGCCAGGCTGTGGTTCGTACGTTGGACTGCGTGCTGCCAGCAGTAACAGCCTTGTTGATCAGGCTCTAATCCAACATGAGGCCTGGTCACAGGCCGGGGCGCAGGGGCGTTGACCCCTGGAACTCTCTCCCGGTATACTCCAGGTATGCTGGGAGTTAATCCTTCAACTTTGGTCATAGGTCACCAGCACATGCTAGTCGTTGCTGGAACATTCACCTTCTTATCGCACACCAACATTGAAATTTCAAGCCAATCGAATGAGACCAACTGGTGTGAGGGAAAGATTTTGACAACTACTTAAAGGTCCTCCTTTAGAGATACTTAAAATAACAATAAAAAAATAATTTCAAAAAGGCATTTTCATATAAAAGAGGAAAGAGTCAATAAGAGTCTCATATTCTTACACAATCTACCTAATACACACGCACCACAAACTGTAAATCCAAGTGCCTGTGGTCATTCACCTTTATCATACACATCCGTATCCGGTTTCACTATATTCCATATCTCCATTCCCAACCTTCCTACACTATTTTTACCAGTACTTTTCACTATCGTCACCGCTTTCCTACTGTGGCAGGAAGAAACTTTTGTTCAAATTATTAACTCGAAGAAATAATAATAACCTAGCCAACCCATTGTCATCAAACTGGCTGATTTCCATGGTATTGTTGAATCCTCTCCCCCAAGATGCCACCCACACCAGGTACCTAACACCCAGGTACCAACCTTCTGCTAGGTGAACATGGTCACCAAGTGTTAGCAAACATGATAAAAGTTTACACTCGTCTATGACCACAATGGAAATAAGTCACTTCGTCTGACCTTTTTTAGGAGTTAATTCTTGGTAATTTACACATGTTACAATGATAATTGTAATTATGTGCAGGTGAACTGAGCCCAGGTCACTCAGTGTGAGACCTGAGGCCGCTGCCAGTTAATTAAACATGCAAGATGGCAGGTAAATCTTACTAACTTTTACAGATATTCACTGTACACTTCCCCATGACGCCTGTGATGAAGCTCTTGATCCAAGAAACTGGTGTTACCACTAGACACCGGCGTACCGCAGGGAAGTGTCCTTGGTCCCCTGCTCTTCCTCTTATACATCAATGATCTTCCCAATGTATCACAACACTTGAAACCAATACCTTTGCTGACGATACAACTTATGTCATCTCCCACAAACCTTGCCACGCTTAACACCATTGTTAACGACGAATTAATAAAAATAGCAACATGGATGACTGCCAATAAACTTACACTCAACACTGATAAGACTTTCTATATTATGTTTGGCAACAGAACAGATGATCCACAATTAAACATTAAAATCAACTCTACACCTATTGCTAGACATAACGAGGGCAAGTTCCTGGGCCTTCACCTTGACAGCAGCCTGAAATTCAGCACCCATATCCAACACATAACAAAGAAAGTGTCCA
>WNWK01047259.1:0-14000 GCA_009830355.1 Cherax destructor | reverse complement strand
TTTCAGGGAAAGCATTCAGGGGGGGGAGTGTAGCAGGCATGCAGGGGTGTAGCAGGCATGCAGGGAGTGCGGGGCCCCCCAAGGGAGAAAAACAGGCATGCAGGGAGTGAAACAGGCATGCAGGGAGTGTGGGGCAAAAAAGGGGGGTTTGCTTTTGATGCAGGGAGTTTAGCATTGATGCAGGGAGTTTAGCAGGCATGCAAGGGTGTAGCTTTCATGCAGGGAGTGTTAACGGAACATGCAGGGAGTGGGGGGCATGCAGGGGGGGGCTTTCATGCAGGGAGTGTAGCACACATGCAGGGGTGCAGGCATGCGGGGGGGGGCTTTCATGCAGGGAGTGTAGCAGACATGCAGGGAGTGTAGCAGGCATGCAGGGAGTTTAGCATTCATGCAGGGAGTGTAGCAGGCATGCAGGGAGTGTAGCAGGCAGGGGGAGTGTGGGGTGCAAGGGTGTAGCTTTCAGGGGGGGGAGTGTAGTTTTCCCCCCCCGGGGAATTAAACTTTGCAGGGGGGGCCCCCCAGGCATGGGGGAGTGTAGTTTTCATGCGGGAGTGTAGCAGACAGGGGGGGGAGTTTAACCAGGCAGGGGGGGGAGTTTAGAAATTCATGCGGGGGGGAAACGGGCATGCGGGGTTTTTAGCAGGCATGCGGGGGAGTGTAGCAGGCATGCAAGGAGTGTAGCTTTCATGAAAAAGGGTGTAGCAGACATGCAGGGAGTGTAGCAGGCAGGGGGGGGGTGTAGCTTTCATGCAGGGGTGCCCCCAGACGCAGGGGTGTTGGGCATGCAGGGAGTTTAGCATTCATGCAGGGAGTGGGGGGCATGCGGGGGAGTGTAGCAGGCATGCAGGGAGGGGGGGTTTTTCCCCTTGTAGAGGCTGAAGAATTCCTCCCCCAAAAAGTGTTTAATTGTGATGAAACGGACCTTTTTTTTGGAAAAAAAACCCCCCAAAAGGCCCCTTCATTAAAAAATTCTCTTTTTTCCCCAAGCCCCCTGCAACTCTTAAAAAAAAGGTAAGTAAATGTATATATATTTTTTTTTTAATTTTTTTTAAATATGTAAATTTTTTTTTTTTGGGGAAAACGGTTAATTGTATTTACATTATTTCTTTTGGAAAAATGGTTCAATTTCCCCGAAAACTTGGTGTTAAGTCCCTAAGCTCCTGGAACGGATTAATTACGATACGGGGGTTCACTGTTTTTTTTATTTTATTTTAATCTTTCGTAACTGTTTGTTAGGGAATAAACACCATTTTGGGGGGAAAAGGAAAAAAACAAAAAATTTTTTTCCCCCACAAAGCAGCCACCTTGTTGTGGTTCCCAGACCCCCCCCCGCCTTCCCCACCCCCCCCGGACCCCACCATCCCAGCATTTTATGTTTTCATTGTCAAAAAAAGTCCTCTGCAAAAAGCCAGCTTTTTTTGGGGAAGAATGAAAAGGGGTGGTTGTGTTTTGATCTTGAATTAACGAAAAAAAATTTTAGACAAAAAAAGTGGCCGTAATGAAGTGTTACTTTGTACACAAAAAAAAATGTAAACATAAGTTTGTGTGACTGAATGACTTGACTTAAAATAACTTGACTGACTTACTGAATGTTTGGGAAAAAAACTGAATGACTTGACTTTTCGGGGAAGATTTTCCCCTTCTGAATGACTTGACTGACTTACTGAAGGGGTTGGCTGACTTACGGGGAAAGACGGCTTACTTGACTGACTTACTGAAGGGGTTGACGGCTTACTGAATAAAATGACTTACTGAATGGCGCTGACTTACGAATGACTTGACTGACTTACTGAATAAAAATTGATTTCCCTGAATGACAACTGACACGGGGAAGGTTTTATTTTTTTTTAAAAGGGTTTTACTGACTTACTGAATGGCGAATGACACTGAATGACTTGGTTTTCTGAAGGGGTTGACTGACTTACTGAATGACTTAGACACGAATAAAAAACTGAATAAAAAATTTGACTTACTGAATGACTTGACTGATTTTTCTGAAGGGGTTGACTGACTTACTGGATGACTTGACTGACTTACTGGATGACTTGACGGGGTTACTGGATGATTTGGGGGAAAATTACTGAATGGCGACTGACTTACTGAAGGGGTTAACTGATTTACTGAATGACAGGGGGTTTCTGAATGACTTGACTGACTTACGGGGAAAGGGGGGACTTACAAAAACCCAATTTTACTTACTGAATACTTGACGGGGTTACTGAATGACTTGACTGATTTACTGAAGGGGGTAAAGTTAGACACTCATTTCAACCATCGACTTCAGTTCCAGAACCCCCCCCCTACCCCCCCTCAGCCCAGTAGGGGCCACAAAAAATCTCCCTCTTTTCCCCCAAACATCCACAAACACCAGCACCCACAATTTAAGATAAATACTATTATTTCTGTTACATTTGTAGTCTTAAGCAGTAAAAAAAAATAATACGTACATCACATTGAACTAAAATTACATATTCACTTTTTTTTTTGTAAAATCTTTTGGTCTAAAAAAAACTTGTTTGGCTTTTTTTGGACCCCCAGCTAACCCTTTTTTTTTTCCCTAAGTTTTTTTAAATTTTAAAAAAAATTTCCCCCAACATTTTCGGGAAAGAAAATTCCGTCTAAATGACATCTACTTTTTCCCAAAATAGTGGTCAGAAAATAAAATTTTGGGCCCCAATTTCCCCTTTTTTAAAATGCCAATTTCAAAATAGAGCCCCGAATAAACAAGGCAGACTTTCCCTTTGGCCCCCAAAATAACTTTTTCTTTTATTAAAAAATCCCCCGGCCCCTCTTTTACGTTTTTTTTTCCTTTTGAATTTTTTTTCTCCCCAAAAAAAAAGAAGATTTTTTTTTATACAACTGCATCATTGTAAAAATGGTATAAATAATATCGACACTTGTGCAAAAATATTAGACCCCCCCGTTGATGTGTATTGGACGCATGGCATATTTTTTTACTCTTGAACATCAGAAAAAAAACAAATTTTCGCTACTTTGCCCCCCAGTTTCAAAGTACTTGTTGGAAAAAACCCGTCAAAATTATTTATTTCTGAATATATCATCCATTCTATCAAATGAGACCAAGAAAACGAGAATACAACATAAATACCATGAAAATAAACTAAAGTCGCTTTTTAAAAAAAAAAAAATGGTCATTTTTTTTCCTCATTATGCACTGTGTGGTGCGGATTTTTATACTGCGCACATGACCCCCAAACCCATTCTCTCACATCTGGCCCTCAGCCTTTTTCTTTGATTTGAGGGTGCTAAATTTTAGGTGTCTGTTGGGGAAAAACCCTGGACGTAAGCCGTACTAGTGGGCCCGAAACCCTAAAAGGGTTAATTGGGGAAAACAGGCCTTTTTTGGAAGAAAATCCCAAAGGGGGCCTATATCATGCAGGGGGAAAAAGACAATGCCAGGACACAAGCCTATGAATGACAGACTAAATCTTATTTGTTGGTAATGCTAGTGGGGATTTGATGTGAAGCCTTTACTGGTGTATCCTCTGAAAATCCCAATTTCAAGAAATACAGTGTTGACAAGAGTAAATTGTGTGTGATGGGAAGTCTAACCTAAGGCATGGGTCACTAAGGGAAATTTTTCCTGGAATGGTTTAATCAAGTGTTTGGCCCCAGTGTGAAGAAATATCTTTGGACAATAAATTGGGACTCAATGCCTCCGGGTTTGGACAATGCTCCTCTCATCCTGAGACTTGGAAGACCAATTGTCTGGTTTCAAATTTTTAACAGTGAAGTTCTTGCCTCTAACACCACTCCTCTCATCACCCCATGGATAGCAGGTCATTGCAAACTTCAAAAAACTGTACACCAAAAAAATGTTTTAAAAGGGGCTTTGATGTGACCTCGGACTCTGAATTGACCTAAAAAAATTCTGGAAGGATCACTTCAATATCTTCCATTATAGGCCTTATAGATAAAACTTGGCAGGGAGTGACTTAGGACGATGAACTCTGCTTGGGAAAGTTGTGGCCAGATTGTGTCCCAGAGGGATTTTGAAGGGTTTGGGGCTGACCCTGATTAGCCTATGGAAGTTGTGGAAAGTATTGTGGCATTGGGGAATTCATGGGGTTGGATGTGGTAGCCAGGATGTGGAAGAGTTGGTGGAGGACCACAAGAAGATCTAACCACTGAAGAGCTGCAAGAGCGGCTGCAACACCATCAAAGCAGATCTGAAATTGCTTCAATGATGGGGAAAAAGAAGTGTAAGGTGCCTTCTTCAAAGATTAAGGACATTTTTTTCAAAGTGGGTGAGGTGCTTTCATTTGTGGAGGAAAATCACCTGACAAAAATGTTGCAATCCGTCTCATCAACATGTTCAATGGCAATATCTTTTCCCTTTTGGACATTTTAAAGAGACGCCAGACACAGAGCTCTCTGGACAGATATTTAGTGCCACAGGTGTGCAGTGACTCTGAAGATGGTCCTAGTGGCAGTAAAAAACAAAGAAGGAAGTGACCCCAGATGAGGACTTGGTACCTAGAGTCCTTTTGGAGGGGATTCCCCCTTTCCCAAAAATTTGGGTCTCTTCCCTCTCCCTCCTCCCTCTTTTCCCTCCCGCCCTCAGTCTTCAATAAAAGGGAAGGGCCTTTAGTTCATTCATTTGTGCATGTAAATCTATCTTTAAGGCCCCCAAATTTATTTTCAAACTTTGGGGGTTTTTGGAATGGATTAATTGAATTTCCATTATTTCTTATGGGGGAAAAAGGTTTCAGTTTTAAATGATTTCAGTTTTAGTCGATCCCCCAGGAACGGTTAAGCAAACGGAGGGGTTTATTATCAGGTTTTTTTTATTTATATTGTTTATTATGTCATATTAGATGTTTGATAGATAAATAAGCTGTCGAGTTGATAATAGCATCATAGTGAAGTACTATTTTGTCATGCCTCCTGACAGCAGGCGGTTAATTGTATTTCCATTATTTCTTATGGGAAATATTGATTCGATTTTGAACATTTGAGTTAAGAACAAGCTCCTGGAACAGATTATGTTGATTATTTCAACCCCGGGGCTCGGCGGGGTGGGGCGTCAAATCGGTGTTCCTTTTTTTTCAAGAATTTTGGCTCGGTATTAGGTGGCCGCTCAGAGTTGGGCCCCCGGGTTTGGGTATCCGTCCTGGACGCGTACGTGCGTGGGCGTGGCCCAGCTGGGGAGGCACTCAAGTGTGCTTTGTTTAACGACGACCCTACCCACTCATTCATACCATATATATTGTCATTATTCCAGTTTTTATGCTTGCAACTGTTAAATAAGCCACCATGGGACCCAAAAGCTTCTAGTCCAGCGTGTGGTAAAGAATGTCAGAAATATGGTAGAATTGAAGAAGGAGATGATAGCAAAATATGAAAGTGGAGTGCGTGTCACTGAGCTGGCCAGGCTCTATGGCAAATCCATTCAACCATCTCTTCCATTTTGGCCAAGAAAGGAAATCAAGGGCTGTTGTTGCGAAAGGTGCAAGTATGGTCACAAAACAGAGATCTCAAGTGCTGGAACAAGTGGAAACTTTGTTGTTGGTGTGGATCAACGAGAAACAGTTAGCAGGAGATAGTGTTATGCAGGCAATAATATGTGAAAAAGCAAGGCAGTTGCATGATGATCTTGTCAAGAAAATGCCTGCAACGAGTGCTGAAGTGAACGAATTTAAAGCCAGCAAAGGCTGGTTTGACAGATTTAAGAAGCGAAGTGGCATACATAGTGTTGTGAGGCATGGTGAGGCAGCCAGTTCTGACAAAAGTGCGGCTGAAAAATATGTGCAGGAATTCGTGGGGTACATAGACGCTGAACAATTCCAACCCCAACAAGTGTTCAATTGTGATGAAACAGGCCTGTTTTGGAAGAAAATGCCAAACAGGACCTTCATTACACAGGAGGAAAAGGCACTCCCAGGACATAAGCCTATGAAAGACAGGCTAACTCTCATGATGTGTGCTAATGCCAGTGGTGATTGCAAAGTGAAGCCTTTACTGGTGTATCATTCTGAAAATCCCCAAGTGTTTGGCAGATGCGGTATCACCAAGTCTAATTTGTGTGTGATGTGGAAGTCTAACAAAAAGGCATGGGTCACTAGGGAAATTTTCCTTGATTGGTTCAAAAACGTGTTTGGCCCCAGTGTGAAGAAATATCTCGAGGAAAATAATTTGCCACTTAAGTGCCTCCTGATAATGGACAATGCTCCTGGTCATCCTCGAGACTTGGCAGAGGAAATTGTGCAGGGCTGTGAGTTCATCAAAGTGAAGTTCTTGCCCCTAATACCACTCCTCTCCTCCAGCCCATGGACCAGCAGGTCATTTGCTACTTTAAAAAACTCTACATCAAAGCAATGTTTCAAAAGTGCTTTGATGTGACCTGATAATGGATATGACCCTAAAGAGTTTTGGAAAGATCATTTCCATATCCTGCATTGTGTAAAGCTTATAGGTAAGGCTTGGGGGGGAGTAACTACCAGGACTTTGAACTCTGCCTGGAGAAAATTGTGGCCAGACTGTGTCATAGATTTTGAAGGTTTTGGGGCTGAGCCTCAGAACCCTGAGCCTGAGCCTGTTGTGCAGAAATTGTGGAACTGGGCAAGTCCATGGGGTTGGATGCTTGTACCCAGGATGTGGAAGAGTTGGTGGAGGAGCACAATGAAGAGCTAACCACTGAAGATCTGCAAGAGCTTCAACAGCAACAACAGACCACAGTTCAGGAAAATGGTCCAGAGGGGGAGGAGGTGGAACCGAGATGGAAGAAGGTGCCTTCTTCAAAAATTAAGGAGATTTGTGTGCAATGGACTAATGTGCAAACATTTATGTATGATTATCACCTAACCAAGATGTTGCAGGCCGTACATGCGACATGTTTAATGACAATGTCTTGTCACATTTTAGGGACATTTTAAAGAACCGCCAGACAGGGGTCCAGTGATTCTCAAGCTGGTCCTAGTGGCATTAAAAGAAAAAGGCCAGTAACCCCAGAAAAGAACTTGGTACCTGCAGTGTTAATGGAAGGGGATTCCCCTTCCAAACACTAGCATACTACTCCACCTTCTCCCCTCCCGTCTTCCACACATCAACAACTCTTCAATAAATGTAAGTGACATGTTATTGTACTTTTTATTTCTTAATTTTTTATAAAATTGTGTATAATTTAATGTCAAAAAGTTCTAAAAAATATTTTATTTTAATACTTTTGGATGTCTGGATCGGATTAATTTTATTTCCATAATATTTCTTATGGGGAAAATAGAATCGGAGTTCGACCAAACCGGTGGTCGACGGGCCCTCTGGAATGGATTACCAGTGGTAAGATAAGATTTCTTCGGATTTTTAACCCGGAGGGTTAGTCACCCAGGATAACCCAAGAAAGTCAGTGCGTCATCGAGGACTGTCTGTCTTATTTCCATTGGGGTCCTCAATCTTGTCCGCCAGGATGCAACCCACACCAGTCGACTAACACCCAGGTACCTATTTGCTGCTAGGTGAACATGACAACAGGTGTAAGGGAAAAACGTCAAAATGTTTTCCACCGGGAATTGAACCCGGGCCCTCCGTGTGTGAAGCGAGAGATTTAGCCACCAGGCCACCCATATTTCGTCAATAATTTGTTCCAGAAGGCTGTTCGAGTGCCGTTACCGAACAATTTGTTCCCATAAGGGACGAATGTAAATTATGTAGATTAGACCGTTTCAGACCCCCAAAAATACACTTACAAAAACACTTACAAAAATACACTTACATAATTGTTCGAGCTGGGAACAGGTACCACTGTAGTTAGATTTTTGTGTGCCCTCCATTTTAAGGGCAAGGTTTATAGGAGGGACCTGGGGATATGATTAACCCTTTGACTGTCGCAACCCCCAATCCTAGAGAGTCTCTCCGTGTCGCAAAATATTTGATTTTTTTTTTCTTATGAAATGATAGAGAATCTTTTCCCGATGCTAATGACACCAAAAGTACGAAATTTGATGGAAAACTTACGGAATTACGCTCTCGTGAAGTTAGCAATCTCGGCGATATTTACGCATTGGCAATTTCGCCCACTTTGAGCCCTATTGACCAAGCTCATAGCTATTTCTTTAGAACTCCATTTGTTCTATCGATTGAGTACAAGAAACCACCCATTTACCAATTTCAACTACTCAATAAAGTGGTCAGAAATTGGCAATTTGGCAAATTTCACAAAAATTAAAAAATATGTCAATTTCAAAATAGGGTCCAGAATGAACAATGCAGACATTCCTGGCACTAAAATAACATTTTCTCTGTTCATCAGTCACGTCTCCAGGCCCCTCTTATATTACTCTTGCTTTCTATTTTTAATTTTTATTCAGACTACTGCACTATTGTAATAATTGTATAAATAATGTCAATCTGTTTGTGACTCGTATTAGAATGGCTAGTTGGACATTTATTGGACAATGATGTCAGTTGATTACTCCTGAACATCGGCAAAAATCGAACATTTCTGTTACTTTGAGCTCAATTTCAAGGTCCTTTTCATAGTGAAACCAATCAAAATCATCTCTATTTCTATAATATGTCTTCCATTCTATCAAATGGGACCAAGAAAACGAGAATACAACCATAAATACTATACGAAAATACACCTCAAAGTCGGAGTTTTAATCCAAAAACATGGTCGGAGTTTTTTTCTCTCATTATGCACTGGGTGCTGCAGGATTTTTTTTATACTGTGCACATTGACCACACAGACCCATTCTCTCACATGTGGGCCTACCAGCATTCTCCCACTTGATTTGAAGCCGCTAGAATTTTTGAGTATATACGTCAAACACACTGGCTCATAAGACGTATATATACGACCGAAACAGTCAAAGGGTTAATGAACAAAGGGAATGTTGCTTTAGTGGCTGGAATGCATATAGTGTTTATTTTAAACTCTTGTTTTTAAATTTGAATTTTTTGAATTTTGTGTAAAATTGGTCAAATTAACTACTTCTTTGCATTTTATTGGGTAGTTCTGATAGTTGAACAGGCACTTTCTTGCACTCAGAATAAGTAAGTAAGTAAGTAAGTAAGTTTATTCAGGTATACACAAATACATTTACATACATTATCATACATAGCAGCATATGTGTAGAGAACCTAGGATAACCCAAAAAAGTCAGACAGAGTGACTTATTTCCATTGGGGTCCTTTTTACACCTTAATTTTTTACATTAGAGGATATATATGTTATTATATTATAAAGGATATATGTATACTAGGAATAAGGTAAAAAGAGTTATTTACATATACATGTGTGTTAGCTAAAAAAATAAAAAATAATTCTCCTCCCTTTCTGTCGCTACATTCATTAGGTACCTTTTGGTTCTCTTCTTGAACTGGCTCATGCAAGGCATACTAGCAAAAGAGCTAGTAACTGGGTCGAATTGAGCAATGGGTTGACGAAAATAGCCCTCAAATTGGGTGAAATCCCTGATTTGTAAATTGCACCCAGACTGACAACTTTGCACCTGCACAGCTCCATAAATTTTCAATCAAATTTTTAATTAGTTTTTTTTTGCATCATAACCTTCAAAAAAAGATTATCTTTTCAGAAGATTTTTTTTAAATCACAGCACCGTCAGCACTTTTAAGGTTGCTTAAGTGGCTGGAAGGTCGCTTAAGTGGCTGGAAGGTTGCTTAAGTGGCTGGAAGGTTGCTTAAGTGGCTGGAAGGTTGCTTTAGTGGCTGGAATACCTAGTTTTTATTTTGAATTCTTTTTAAATTGGATTTTTTTGACAATAATGTAAAACAGGCCAAATTACTGACTTAGGGGCTCTTAATAACGTATTTCTGATGGTTTAAAAAGCAGTTTCGTATGAGCAATTAAAAGTATGGAACACATACTAGCAAAATAGGGTCAGTTTGACAACTGAAATTGGCCTAAAATAGCCCTCACAGTGCGTGAAACTGCTACTGCGGAAAGTGCTCTTTTATCAACCTTACATATGTAATTCCATAAGTATTACATCAAATTTAACATTTTTGATGTCATTACTTTTGGATTTTTTTTTTAATCATTTTAGAAGATTTTGTTTTTTTTCAAAATAGGGCTTTCAATCTAGGGGTTGCTGACAGTTTAGGGGCTAACTACTTAACTACATATTTCTAACCCTTCAAACACTGTTTCACTCAGTGCTAGAATATCCAGTCATAATATCTAAAATAATCAATATTAATCCTTTGAGGGTCGAGACCCCCTGCTTGCAAACTTGCTCCCAGAGTCGAAGAAATTTAAAAAAAAAAAAAAAAAAAATTATTATAAAATGATAGAGAATCTTTTTCCAAAGGTAATGAAACCAAAATGGCCTGTGGGTTGAGTCGAGTGCCCAGGGAGGAATTGGGAACAGCTAAAAGAAAATCTCCTGTATGTGGTGCCTTCACCGCTAGGAGACGAGCTTTGTCCAATACGTATAAATAATACTTATCACAAGGATCCCAATGGAAATAAGTCAGTCTGACTTTTTTGGGTGATCCTAGGTTCTCTACACACATGCTGCTATGTATGATAATCTACGTAACTGTATTTGTGTATAACTGAATAAACTTACTTAATTTACATGTGAATCTGGTAATACTACGTTTATGCGTGATAGCAGCTTTGGGTCGTGACTGACAAGACTGACGACCACGTGGAATGTTGAGTGTCAGTGATGGTCTGCCTGGAGGGTGTTACGGGGGTCAAAATTTGATGGACAACTTATGGAATTATGCGCTCGCAAAGTTAGTGATCGCGGCGATATTTATGCATCGGCAATTTTGCAGACTTTGAGCCCTATTTTGGGCCAATTCCATTGTTCAGTCGACCAAACTCATAGCTATTTCGCTAGAACTAATTTAAATCTATTGAGTGAGTACAAGAAACTGCCCATTTACCTATTTCAACTACTAAGTAAAGTGATCAGAAATTACTAATTTGGCCAATTTCACACAAAATTCAAGAAAGGCCAATTTCAAAATGGGCTCTAGTATAAATAATGTAGACATTCCTGGCACTAAAATAACATTTTCTCTGTTGATTAGTCACATCTCCAGACCCCTCTTATATTATTACACTTGCTTTTTATTTTGAATTTTTATTAACACAAAAAATAGAAGATTTACTGTTATTCAGACCACTGCATAATGGTAATAATTGTATAAATAATGTCAGTGCATTCGTGAGTGCATATTAGACCCGCCAATTGACTCTAGAACATCAGCAAAAATCGAACATTTCCTCTTCTTTGAGCTCAATTTCAAGCTACTTTTAGTCTGTAAACCATTCAAAATCATCTCTATTTCTGTAATATATCTTCTATTCTATCAAATGAGACCAAGAATCTGAGAATATAACAATAAAAACAATACGAAAATACACTGCAAATTCGCTGTTTTACACTAAAAACACGGTCACAGTTTTTTTTCATTATGCACTGTGTGCTGCAGGAATTTTTTTATATTGCACAGACTGACTACGCAGACCCATTCCCTCATATGTAGGCCTACCAGCTTTCTCCCACAAGATTGGAAGCCGCTAGAATTTAGGCATAGTATTACGGGACCAACCTTGGCTTCAAAGCCGTAATATTATGGAACCGACCCCGAAAGGGATAAATCCACACCTAGGTAGTAGGTTGGTAGACAGCAACCGTCCAGGGAGGAACTACCGTTCTGCCAAGTGAATGTAAAATGGAAACCTGTAATTGTTTTACATGATGGTAGGATTGCAGGTGTCTTTTTTTTGTGTCTCATAAACATGCAGGATACCAGGTATATCTTGATACTTCTACTTACACTTAGGTCACACTACACATGCATGTACATGCATATACAGTGGACCCCGAGTTTCGGTCATAATTCATTCAGAAGGCTGCTCAAGTGCCATTACCAGCAATTTACTCCTTAAGGAATGTAATGTCAAGTAGGTTAGTCCATTTCAGACCCCCAAAAATACACTTACAAAAGCACTTACAATATTACACTTACATAATTGTTCGATTTCCGAGGTGACCGAAACGCAGGGGTCCACTGTATATACACACCTACCTGGGTTTTCTTCTATTTTGCGTACTAGTTCTTGTTTATTTCTTCTTATCTCCATGGGAAGTGGAACAGAATTCTTCCTCCGTAAGCCATGTGTGTCATAAGAGGTGACTAAAATGCCGGGAGCAAGGTGCTAGTAACCCCTTCTACTGTATACTGTGACCTAAAAAGAAAAACTTTCGTTTTTCTTTTTAGGTCACCCTGCCTCAGTGGGATACGGCTGGTTTGTTGAAAAAAAAATCCACACTAATTAAAATGATCAAATTTCAAGACCGACTTTTTAATATTTTTATGACAAAAAATGGTGACCAACTTATTTCTCCTGACATTTTGGTGATCTCCTTTAACATTCATGACCATGAGAGACAGGATTTAAATTTAACTGGCATTTAGGGAGCTCTTCTATTATGTTTATTGGCCTTTGACTGCATTTGTTTAAATACAGTATATTGTACAATGTAGAGTACAATACCTCAATTACTTTCTACTTGCTTCTGGCAAGACAGTGATAGTGTGAATGATGGTAAAAGTTTTTCTTTTTTGGGTCACTAACTCGGTGCGAGATGGCCAGCGTGTTAAATAAAATACAGTATAGGAGAATCTTCTGCTAAGTAGAACTGCATTATTTAGACTATACAATTCAAGCATACCAGAGCTGTAGGAACTGCAGCAGCATCAAGAGCAGAAGCAGGAGCCTCTCCACCTCCCTCAGCTATTTCTCCTCCATTGGGGCTAGAAAGGGATGATGATGAGTCTGCTATAGCATCAGTCAGGGATTCTGGCGTTGGTAGTCCTCCAACTTTTGGGATGGGTTCACAAACTGAAAATAGAAAAACAAACTCACAAAAAATAAGCCATATATCAATATGATCACAATGTTAAAAAATTATTAATAGTAAGAACTTTTTTTTGATATATTAGTCACATTAAGAAAGAGAGAGAGAGAGATGTCAAAAACAAATGCTAAGGCGACTTCTTCTTCAATGTAATGGCAGTTTTCCTTTACGCACAGCAGATAAACCCATAAACTGTGCAAACTGAGCATGGGGAGAAATAAAATAGCCCTGATATTCATGTTGTGGGCAATTTTTTTTTTTGCTGTAGTACAGGATCATAAAGCCTCAAAAAGAACAGCATAATGAAAACTTAAAAAAAAATTTCCTACTTCACATAACACAAATATATTTTAAAATAAAAAATTAATCATAACACTCACCAGTGGTGCAGTTGCAACACTGTATCGACAATTCGCTGACATGAACCAAGTATATTTACCAGTACAATGGTACCTCGGGTTACGAGCTTAATTCGTTCAGAAGGCTGTTCGAGTGCCGATACCGAGCGAATTTGTTCCCACAAGGAATGATATAAATTAGATTAATCCATTTCAGACCCCCAAAAATACACTTACAAAAATACACTTACATAATTTTTCGAGTTGGGAGCTGCTCGTATGTCGAGGTACCACTGTTTACCTGGAGTTTACCTGGAGAGAGTTCCAGGGGTCAACGCCCCTGTGGCCCGGTCTGTGACCAGGCCTCATGTTGGATCAGAGCCTGATCAACCAGGCTGTTACTGCTGGCGCACGCAGTCAACGTACGAACCACAGCCTGGCTGGTCAGGCACTGACTTTAGGTGCCTGTTCAGTGCCTGCTTGAAGACAGCCAGGGGTCTATTGGTAATCCCCCTTATGTATGCTGGGAGGCAGTTGAACAGTCTTGGGCCCCTGACACTTATTGTGTTGTCTCTCAACGTGCTAGTGGCACCCTGCTTTTCATTGGGGATGTTACATCGTCTGCCGAGTCTTTTGCTTTCGTAGGGAGTGACACTCGTGTGCAAGTTTGGTACTAATCCCTCTAGGATTTTCCAAGTGTATATAATAATGTATCTCTCCGCCTGCGTTCCAGGGAGTACAGGTTTAGGAACTTCAAGCGTTCCCAGTAATTGAGGTGGTTTATTGCAGTTATGCATGC